>OMNW01011704.1:0-11479 GCA_900303245.1 Selene dorsalis | reverse complement strand
GGGGGGGTTCATGCATCCATGAATATGTCCGGTTTTCATTGTTTTTCACGAGACTGTTAAGCGTGAACAGTATTTAAATTGATGGCGCTTTGCACAGCTTACTATTATATTTTGTTGTGTGTGAGCAAACATCGGGGCAGCATTGCCTCTCATTACAAACTATTGACATGTGGGCCTTGATAGCTCACTTGGCAGATCGTGCAAACAAAGTCCGAGTTTTAACGGCAGCAGCACAGTTTCAAGTCTGGCTGGACTTTTCTTATAGGTTGATTTTCTAACACAATAGTGTTTCTATCATTGTTTCATTCCAGAGGGCTTATTTTATTTTATTTTTGTTTTATTATTGTACCATTAATAACCCCTGAGAAGCCTGATTCTGAATCTGAATTTTTGTATCTGGTTATGGAGAGATATTATTTTGTTGTATAGCCGAAGTTTGTGTCCATATATATATATATATGTAGCTGAGATAGGCTCCAGCTCACCCGTGACCCTAGTGAGGATAAGCGGTATAGAAAATGGATGGATGGATATATATATATGAGGCATCTTTGTATAAATTTCAAGTATCATTTAAGTATCTTGAGCTGGAGCCGAGTGTCCTTGGGAAAATTCAGGTTGAAGTGTAGTACATGTGGTGATCCCCTGACTTTAACTTTAGCATGTTAATATTGCAAACATTGCATGTTAGCACGAGCTAATTGTTAGTACCATATCCACACAACCACTGTCAGTATCTTTGTCAGACAAAGGTACATAAGTCATAAGGCATCATAAGAAGTGACAAATACATTTTCTTATGAAGACAGCCTGGCCCCAGTTCTTGTGATCTATTTAAAGCTCCCATATTATGTCTATGTTGATTTGATTATACAGCAGGTCTAGGTTCTATATTAATACTGTGAAGGTATCAAAGCCTCCGTCCATAGAGAAATGCACACAGCCTGTATTTAGAAACTGAGCCGTCATGACTCCTGCAACTATGCGATGTCACAACAAAGCCTGTCACAACTCCCAGCCTTGCACCTAGCCTGCCGACCTGGACCCACTTACTTGAGTGTTTACCTGAAATCTTCTTCTTTTGTCTTTTTTTTTTTTTTTTTTACCAGATCCATCAGAAACAGTCACAGCCATGTTCACCATGATGAATCAGTACCTCACAGACGTTTACCGTAAAGTCCCTGTAATGTGACCCTCATGGTACAGGGAAATGAATGCACAACGTATGTAGGAAGATAGAAGAACGATAAATAGAAGATTTTTTTGTAAACATGGAAAAACTGTGGCCTGGACCTTTAAAACCAGCTGATGGCTCATATTTGATCACACTGCTGAACAAGAGTGCAGCTTAGGCTACTTCTGCTCTGATTTGAAACAGGAGACTGCACTGTACCTAAGTGTGTGTGTGTGTGTGAGTGAGTGTGCGCATGTGTGTGTGTGTGTGTGTGATGTCTCTTCCTGCTGTAGATAGAAACGTGATGAATTATTAATCCTGGCTAAGTGACTGGGCTGACTGTAGCTTTCTCCTCAGCCTCCTCCTGGGTCTGAGCTTGGTTGTTTTTGTCTCTCTGCTCACATCATTTAATATATCAGTTTCTTTACTAAATCAATAAGTTGAAAAGGTTGTCATCATAACAGACTGATTGCCGATTACAGCAGAGGTGTGGATTCTCAACCCAGGATAAAGCATCGTCATGCCCATATGGAAAGGGTTGTCTGTTGTGAAATGTGAACTATTCCTGACTCAGCCCATTTGTGCTTTTTTGAGGATTTTGAAAAGCTAACTTTAGCCATACCTCAGTATTTTTCTCTTGACGTCACATCTGTCACAGTTTGTGATCCAGAGTCATGAAATTCGAGTGTTAATGGACAGTCAGGAGCCACATTAGCAGCTGCAGCAGAGAAGAAGCTCTTTGTTGTTCTGTGGACACAAGAGGGCAGAGCTCCATGTCCACACAGCTTCCACTCTGTGGAAGAGGAGTGTGGGGCTGGTCCACCGCCAGGGCCCAGCACTTCATCAATAGTACAGCATCATCAGTCCACTGCTGCTGCATCAGTGTTTCAACCTTTTCACAGATACAAACACATCACGGCAGGGAGCAAATTAGTGGGGCTGCCGGACCAAACCCAACATCCTTAGCTGGTGGAGGAGGCAGACAGGAGAGAGATGAGTGGATGGCAGTCCCGGCTCTGTTGGGTCGACCACCACAGGAAACCACAGGACAGCCCTGATTCCCAGGCCTGGTGCCTTTCTGTGTGGAGTTTGCATATTCTCCCTGTGTCTGTGTGGACTCTCTCTAGATTCCTGTCACAGTCCAAAACCATGCACATTAGGTTGATTGGCAACTCTAAATTGCCCATAGGTGTGAATATGAATGTGTGTGTGCTGTTCGTCTCTCATGTGTTGGTGCTGTGATACTCCGGTGACCTGTCCAGGATCAGCTGGGATTGGCTCCAGTCCAGCCTCCCGTCACGCTGCATGGATAAGCAGTGACGATGGATGGACTTTCTGAGGATCAGGATGAACTCAGGATACAGTTGTTGTTTTTTTTTCGAGAAAATCTGAGATCTTTACATGTCTCACAGTTGGTCTTCAGTTTAGACGTGGTCACATCCTCTGCCACCGTCCACTCTCTGTTTAGAGACAAATTCAATTCTAATTTACTTTGTGATTCGGTGCCAATATTTGACCAGATTTTCTGTGTGTCTGTGTGTGTTTGAAGTGCCTTGCAGAGACATGAAAAGGAGGGTTGTTGGATTGGAACAATGTTTGCCTCAGAATTTGAATAATTAATTGATTGATTGATTGATTAATTCATTTAATATTGATCATTCATTTAATTATTCAAGGGCATTGGCCAGGTTCTGCCCTGCAGGCGCAGTGGTCTGTCTGTGAGCTGGATGTTTTGCTCAGCTCTGTATATTTCCATATTTTTCCAACTCTGCCGTTGGCTGGTTTGATTTAATTTTGTTGGGTCTTTTTCTGAATGACAGTTTTGGGTCTTCAGTGTAATGTCTTTGAAACTTTTTCGTTAACAGTCGAGTCAAATATTCATGCCTGGACCTGTCAAATGTTTTGTCTGCACAGCCTTGGTATTTCTTAGAGTAAATTTACTTTTAACAGGCTTGACTGCAGCTCTGTAAAGGTCAGAGTTTTTCCTCTGTTCCATGTGTAGATTTGGTGTCCTTGTTTGAGCCTGTGGTCGTCCACGTCCAGACTCTGCTGTGAACCTTCCCTGAATCTTTTTAAATAACCAAGTGGAATCATTTCAGAGCTTTTTTGCTTCTGACGGTCTTCAAGTTTACTTTTCACTGGTTCATAGTATTGAGGAAGTCTAAGAGGTTTCGATTCTCTTTGAATGTCAGTTCCATATTTTCTAGTTTTTAAGGTATTTGCTTGGTTTCTAAGTGAGTTCCTGGTGGTTTTGTCTCTAATGGTGTCTGAAGATGTTGAGTCCACGTGTCTGAAGCTACTTGGAGTCAAAGTGAAACAAGCTGGTTTCTGTCCTCTCTTTGAGCACGAGCTAAAAGTGTTTCTGTAATGTTTTATCTTTGTGGCTATAATTGTATTTTATATGTTTCAATTTGTTTATGATTGTTGCATTCCCTTGTTTCTGGTCATATATTTTCTTTGTTTGATTTTCAGGTTTTGACAGTTGTTCTTTTTTGTTGTTTTGTTTTTTTTTGTTTGAATTCAACTTCATTTTTTGTTCTCTTATCATCATTTATACTTTTGCTGGATGCTGCCTGTGGCCTGTCTAAATGTCTTGGGTTTGATGGACAACCTTTCTGTAGTTGGATATTTTGGAGGAGAGAGATTTGGTTGTGGTCTGATGAAGGATTTTTGAGCTCCATGTCTGTGGGTGCAGGTGCAGGTGTGATAAGTTATTACAACTTAAGACTTGACTCGTACTTAACATTCAAAACTTGACTGAATGTTTAGTGGCTCACCTGCAGCTCTTATACATATATTTCAAGGCAGTTTGTTTTAGTTTTTTTTATTGCCATTAATGTGACATGGACAGTAAGATGGAGATGGAGATGGAGAAAAATTCAGTTACCAATTACCATCTTGGTTGTGTATAAAATAGTAAACATTATTCTAATAATTTTCTCAAAAAAAAAAGAAAAGAAAAATTACATTCATTCATTACAACATTCACCACTGAATAATAGATGAAGCAAAGTTCGGTGTAAAAACGTTTATTAGACTGATGCAGACTGAGCTCAGACGGACTCCTGAATGAAAACTGACTGACTTTGTTTTACAGTGATCTCAGGTTAGCATGGATGTTGCTATATATGCTAGAATTTACTCATAGTTAATGGGATCATAGTTCATGACAAAACTTACAGGTCATCATCCACCATCAGCCTGTGAGGGTTCATAAATAAGTGATGACATCTGTGGCTGTGGATCTCTGTGGTCTCCACACAGATGGTGACAGGAGGTGAGTCATGGGTTATTGGATCAACACAGCAAAGAACAAAGAAAAACACAAAGATTGTTATCTGTGGTTTTTGTCAGACACTTTATAATCCCACAGATTTATTAAATGAAAAAAAGCAAACCCACTGACTGTCTCGCTTTCACTCATCCACACAGGTGTGCCCTCTCTCTCTCTTTTATTATGATGATTCTGATGGCTCTGATACATTCATCACAATCTGATACTGAGTTCACAGTGTAGCCATATAGCTCATGGGCTGAGCAGGCAGGCTACAGTTCTTGCTGCAGTGGCCCTGGTTCAATTCCCCCGGTGGCCCTTTGCTGCATATCATTCCCCCTCTCTGTCTCCCCATTCCCTGACTCTCTCCAACTGTCCTGTCCATTAAAGGCACGAAAGCCCCAAAATACTTTATAGAATATAAAATAAAACAGAAGTGTTTTTTTTCTGATTGTTAATTCATCTGGATGTTCTGAGCTGCTGTGCAGGACATGGGGAGCCCTCTCTCTTTACTTTAAATCTCTACACTTCACACAAGTGTGATGAAATTTAAGAGACACTTCATATCCAATACATTTTCATATTCAACCATGTTGAGAAAAAATACAGACTGAGAAAAAATACATTTCAGTTTTGTTTTGAAAATACTTGGTTTTGTTACCAACTACTGATTAGATCAGTGGAACCAGCTAATTTGGTCCACACTTGATATAGCTGATGCGCAAGGTAACAACAATTTCAACAATTTGATTTCAATTTTTTGATTTTACACCCTACTCATTGTATAACGCACAAAATTCAGGACAGTTTGACCAAAGTGTTGAGCTGCAGTAACCTCAGTGTTGTGTCAGAAGAGGAGCCACAAAACCATAAAGCATGAGTCTGGTTTACAGGTTGATCTCAGTTCAGCCTCACTGTTGGTAGCACATGGACTTCAGTTATGAGTATCCTGTTTTTGTGTCTGTGCATGTAAACATTATATCCTGATTTCAGAAACCAGGACACGCCAGTATCCAGGTTTTGAGAAACCCGGTTTTGCTACCTGGAGAACTCTGGAAAAATAAACGGGATACTGTGGCATATATAGGCCTTATCCCGCTTTCTGACAGCTGCGACTATCTGCGCAGGTGCGGACAGTGAAAAAACACACATCATAGTCTATATAGTCATGAACAGCTGAGATGATAACTTCAGATAAATGTGTTAAACTTGTGCTTCCTAACATTGAGGAGAGATATTGGCAAGCCGTCATGTTTGAACAACAAAATCCTTCATCAATCAACAGATCCAGGACTTAGCTTCTTAACTGAACTGAAGGATGTTGCAGTTAAACCTAGCCTGGACACATGTTCAAAAAATGGACATACACAATGACATACACTCACCAAACAGTTTATTAGGAACACCACAACAACACCACTCTTTGCTCTCAAACAGCCTCACCTCTTTGTGTGGCTGCTCTATGTTAACATGACATCTCTGACTACAGCTGCCCAATCTCCTGTTCTACCACATCATCCTAAAGTTTTTCTATGGATCCAGGTCTGGAGATCGGGGAGGTCACTGAAGTTCACTCAACTCATCAAACAAGTGAACTTAAAGAGAAAACCATTAAAAAGCTTTGCACTTATGATGTCTACACTATAGATCTTCAGGAGTGTAAAGGAGACATAGTGCAGGTCTTTCCTCCCTGCTGCTGTCAGATTGTTCAACAAACACTACACATTACACATGAGATCGCACCCACCACAACTGACAGACTCATAATGTGCAAACCTCATATGCTGGTATGCTGTTTCATAAATATCAAATTGTATCTTATTACCAGTATTTATTATTAGTTACTGACATTTTGCAGTTTTTTCTTATTTCTTGAACTGTCCACTTTTTCCCTGGCGTGAGACTAATAAGGCATTATTTTTGTTAGAGATCGGTGTATAGACAATATTTATAAAGGCACAGGCAAGCAATGTGGACAAATATCATTTATTCCTTCCTGAACTCTTAAATGAATAAATAAATTAATGATAGCATCCTCCAGTCCAGACTTGTGTTCAGAGGGAGATGAAAGGTTAAAGTAGCTGAAAAACTGCAGGTCCTCCGCTGACTCTGATATCAGATTCATTATGTGCTTATTTAGGAGAGAGTCGGTCAATACAGGCTGATAAAGCTGAGTCAGTCATGTGACAGAGAGTCGAAACCCACTCTATCCAGACTTTAATTTCCTGCTGGCCAGCCTTAAGGAGTAACACAACCATCGCACAATCATTTACCGCTGCTGACTCATCAGACCTTCTATCACTCTTACTTTCTTGTCTTCTCGATCTAATTCTCAGTTTTTCACTCTCATTCATCTATTTGTGGTTGTTATTTTTTATTCAGAAGACACTAGAACCACAAACAAACATTATTCACATTAAAGGCACTGTAGATAAAAAATGGGGGGGGGGCACAAAAATAATGTTTACTATGGTCATATAAGTTTTGTTGTCTCTGTGTTGACCATGATTTAGTTATTTTATGCCTTTTGGGTTGTCGCTCCTTTGCAGTTCTGTTGTGTTTCTACTCTAAGCTTTAGATTAAGATAGGTAACACATACTGTACAGGTCTGAGCATCAGTAAAAAGTTTAATTGTAAGTCCTGAAGAGTGACTATCATGTGTCTTTTGAGAAGTTATGGAGAATTTGAAATTGTTAGCTCTTATAGAGAAAATTCAAATGTCAGTCAAAATCATAATCCCACCTGTTGTTGACATCAGCTAGTGAGATATGTGAGTAGACAGCTGCCTGAGTGACAGTGACTGACAAATTGTTTCAAAAGGCATCAAAGTGGAAGTTAGAGCAGAGCTTCTGATTTCCTCTAACGCATCACTAGTGAGTGAGAAGTAGGGCTGGGTGATATATTTTCAAATCAATATCACGAGTGTTTGAAACTTTCACGTCCACTGAAATTAATGAACCATCAGTTGGTGCAGCAGTGTTGATAATGGTGTTACCTTTGGTCACTGAGATGTGCTCTGAAGTGTTTACATTTGACTGCTCTGATTGAGGCTCAGTGTTTTTCATGTCATACCACCAGCTTCAATATAAGTGGGAAAGGCGGAGACGCATGACCGAACACGAGGTTGTAAATTTTTTAGCTCAAGTTCAACTCGAGTCTTTGTTTGTTTTTAGTTCTTTTTTGGTTCATAGCTCAGCCCAGTGAAAAGTGCTAGTTTTATTATTAAAAAAGGAATGCGTGTGTGTGTGTGTGTGTGTGTGTGTGTGTTGAGCCAGATCGTGACAGTGTGTGTGTGTGGCTGGTACCATAGCGTAACACACTTTGAGTGGTTGATAAGACTAGAAAAGAGCTGTAGAGGTGCAGCCCATTTACCATTTGTTCAGCGGAGCTTAAACAGTTGAACAAGTGCAGTAATCCAGTTGCCATCACCCCAACCACTAATGGTGTAGTGCTGTTAGCCTGATGGAGTAATGACCTTCAGGAACATCAGAGTTTGAAGAAACCACAGAACCACACACACAAGACAACTGAAACAGCAATTTTAGTTGATATGATAGCTGATAAAGTGGAGAATCATTCAATGCAGTGTCTTACCTTTCAAACTTAAGATCCTGCAATTTATGAGGCTGTGGTTCTGTGAATTATCTAGGTAATAAACTAGACATGGTTACCACAGGGGGGGTGGAGCTTTGTGCAGCTGTGGTATTGTTGATGCTTTTTTTTGACACAAATACAAATTTTCACTTTTATATCTGTCTATATTTTTTTTTTATATGAATGACTGAAGCATACAGCTGTCAGTGGTGACAGGGAAAAAAACAGCAGAGAGAGAGAGAGAGAGAGAGAGAGAGATATGGGAGAGTACAAATAGGGTCCCAGCACATAATACGAGGCATCAAACACCTGCTAGCTTTGCCTAGTTTCTATTGAAAAGAGACAAAAACAGACTTCACCCACTCTGCTCCAGCAGCTTCCTAGTTGTGGCAAAGCCGTGACAAGTCGATTACCGAATGCATCAGTGTTCCTGTCTTCAATATCTGTTTCTAACAATAACTGGCGAGTGTTGACAGGGAAATGAAATGAAGAGTTGAGTTGCTCAAACTATCACGGTCAACAAAGTGTGCCTGCATTTTTGGATTAAACATCACTGGACTCCTTACTTGTTTTATTGCATTCAGAAATCGACTTGACATTCAACACAACATACAACCAATAAAAGCAAACAAAGATGGCTGTGATTACCTCTCTTTTGTTTGACTATAATCTCATGTGAATGCACAACAGGTCAAGATGAGGGATACTGCCTCATGCAGTGACTGTCACACTGTGACCATCTGCCCTGTTTCCCAAACCCTCCCACTCCTGCAGAGACAGACAAATAAATAGATAACAACAAGATACGTGTGTCTACGTGTTCATCTTCCTATAGTTGTGAGGACACTCACTGGCATAATGTAATCCCTTCTCCCACCCTGACCCCGGCCCCGCCTGACCCTTCACCCAAATATCACTCAAACACAATCCCCTCCTCTTCACCTGGACATTGGTTATTACATAAGTCTTCACAATGTAAACAAAATATGACTTAATTCTTTTAATTGACCAGAGTTGCACACACAGTACAGGTAGAGTTAGCTGTGACTGTTACATTGTTGCACTGATAGAAGTCAGAACTTGTGATGGGACATAGCTACATCAAGGTTTTTCTTTAAAATATTGGAGAGTACATTTTTAAAGAACATTTCCCCCTTTGCCGTGAGTATCTCCCATTTATACATTATATTTTCCAGTTGTTGTCCTTTGAAAGACACTCATGTTTTAAGGAGTGAGGATATACAGTATCCTGCATGTCTCTACTCCTTAGAGTGGGTCAGTTCAACAAGCTAAACACTTGTCTGGGTAAACAACTTGTGCAACATAAGTGCCACCTGTAGAGTTGGTCTTATTTTACACTTCTTCTCCAGCTTTGTCAAAAAAAAAAATAAATAAAAAAAATAATAATAATAATTCGCTATGATTTTATTAAACATTTTTCCCACACAAAAGCTGAGTGTGAAGTCGAGAAATCTGGATCAGGCCTTCTGTCCTGCCCACCACCTGCCTGGGGTCTGTATCATGTAAATACCTCAGTGTTGAATGCAGATGAATAACATTATTTTAACCCATGTGACACCCTGTGATGTCTCTCTCTCTCTCTCTCTCTCTCTTCTCCTCCCTCTCTTTTTTCTGAAGACAGATCGGCTGTAGAGGAGTCACCAGCAGCACCACATCTACAACCAGTAACTGGGACAGACCCACATTTCGGCTACACAGCAGCGTGGCTGAATTTGTGATGTTAGAAAATATAATCATTTGTTAACACCATTACTGTCTATTAACTTGAGAAGCCATTGAGAGGAAGCAAAGCGACATGAGTAAAACTTCAGCTTCATCTCAATCACTTATTTCTCATTTTTAAACCAGACCAGACATAACAAGCCAAAAAAAGCTCCTCCACTCAAGTCAACTGAGCAGGGTTAGCAAGCCAAGATGGCTGACCCCTACCAAAACAACATGTACCACCAAGGTGGTGATGGCTATGGAACTTACGGGGAAGGTGGCGACTACCCCCAGGAAGAGGACGCAGCCAGTGATGTGACCGAAGGACACGATGAAGAGGATCAGATGTACGAAGGAGAATATCAGGGGATCCCCCATCCTGATGAGGTGAAGGCTGCACAGAGAGCTGCTCGGTGAGATACCACGTTTCTGCTTTTTTTTCTTGTGTAAATGTCCCAGTCAGATGTGCAGCAGTGTGACTGCAGACAGTGGTGGGACCATTATAGTCCAGTTACTCTGGGCCACAGCTCTCTGAACTTTCTTCACTGTGTAGATGATTTCTTTGATTTCTGTAAAACATTTTCATTTTGTTGATAGTGACTTCCAGATATAAAACATTTTAGCCATTTAAATCAATATAAAAGGCACTGATGTAACATCACTCAGTCAGGTAGAGTGAGTTTGTCTCAGTTCCCTGTTTACATCTAAAAACCACAACGCTGTTGCTGACAGGTTTTAACCTAGATTATTCATTACCTCACCTTTACAACTGTAGAGGGACCAACACCAATGCGACTTACACACATTCATACTGATTAGGATGCACTAGTTATTGAAATTCATAATCACTGTGCTCCTCTTAATGCTGCCAGATGGAAACACAGGAGAACAGGGACTCACAGTGGACACAAAACTCAGATACATAGGAATACAGTTTCTGGCTTTGAGAAAATCAAAATGCGGTTTCTGCACAACTGAAGGTGAGATGAATGCTCATCTGAACTTCAGGAAGAAAGTGTTTTAGAAAATGTAGCAGCATATGAACAGAGCAGCAGGAGTAGCTCAGGCACAGAGTTTGTAGGTCACCAGCATCTGCAAGCACTAAGAGCCTAGAGCACAATGCAGGAAAAGAGACTTTAGGTTCTGTTGCAAAGCACATTATACAGCCTATGTGGACAGCTGGATGAATTCCCAGGGCAGTATCTGTTCAGTCAGATGCATTTGAGAAATCTTGACAAACCTTTGGCTTTTTATTCTCTCTGTGTCCCAGGGCTAAAGCTCGAGCAGGCAGAAGTGGCGTCTCTGAACTTGAGGAGTTATCTGAACAATATGAGGACATCATGGAGGACTGTGGCCATGGGAAGTTCCAGTGGACACTCTTCATGGTGCTGGGCCTGGCTCTAATGGCTGATGGAGTCGAGTGTTTTGTGGTTGCTTTTGTTCTACCATCTGCAGAAAAGGATCTGTGCCTGTCCAACGCAGAGAAAGGAATGCTGGGTAAGAGCTTTAATAAGTCATTGTTGATTTACAGTGTGGTTCCTTTATGAGATATGTTTTTCTGAGAGAGCTCTAGGTGAAGTCTGTGCTCAACACAACGCACAACACAACTTACTACGTCCTCTGAGGCTTTATTGGGTCAATATTGAAGCAGTACTGAATATAATATATATATATATATATATATATATATATATATATATAAAAGAAAAAGG
>OMNW01011702.1:11313-23873 GCA_900303245.1 Selene dorsalis | reverse complement strand
ACAGCTTGTTCCCAGCAACATGCTCATTCCTATCTGTAGCCAGCACCGCCTCTCTGTCTCTCTCCATCCACTTCTGTTTTTACTTCATTTGCTCTCGTTGCGGTCGGCAGCATCTTCTCATTCGCTGCATATTCCTCTCTCCTCGCGCCCAGTTCTCTCACCCTCTCTCTTCCTCCTTTCACATGAATTCCCTGTCCTTGTTTCACCTCGTTTTTCCCCTCCTTTCTTTGTCTTTTTTTTTCCTCCACCCTCTTTCTCTTTCTCTTTAAGTCTCTTTCTGTGTCCCTGGGTCCAAATCTCTTAGATAATCTGAGTGTTATTTTCAGCCAGAACCTGAAAGCTGTCGAGCCCTTCCCCTGTGAAACCAGGGAGCCTTCAACTCGAAAAGAAATACAGTCACAATCCTGCACACACACACACACACACCGTCTCAAATCTGCAATTGCTAACCTACATGTTTTGTGGAAAATGCGAAGGCCTCTTTTTACCAACATTATCTTCGCATGGGCGATTCCATATAAACACTAAACCCTCCCTGTATTGCATATAAAACACCCGCTCCCCTTTCCTCTGCCTTGACATATTTAATAAAGCTGACATGCCATTAAAATGGAGTCATTATCTTGTGCCGCCGAGTCCAACTAATCTACATCTGCTGTGATATGACGATATTAAATATGACATCATCACAACCACGGGACTATCTGATAACCTCCACCTAAATCATATTAGGTTATAATAATAGTAAGTGGTTTTCAGAGTAAATCTGTTTCAATTTTATTCGCAACTGCGTCCCTGGTCCCATTGGTTACTATGACGATGTATTGGAAGTCATCGGAAAATCATACTTTCATTTTTGTAAAAGGCTCGATAATCTTCCTGAAACAATCGCAGTCATGGTGGTTTTTTAGCAAACTTGACTCAAACAGGACTGAATTGGGATTATTTTATATAACGATGTGAGACTGAAAACACAACAACATAAAATTTTAAAAGTGGCTTTTTTCACTTTATACACCTTTCTAAGCATGTTACATGTCTGGCCACAACTACTGGTGATGTCATTCCACGTTGACCACACGTGTTCTTACCTCGCTGTAATTGTGATTTTTGATTTAGACTCCAAACGAACTAATATAAACTTATTTATTGTATATAACGAAGGACATGTTGTCATTTTTGAATTCATGAATTTGCAATTACAAAATTTGTAAAAAAAAAAAAATCTTAAATCATAAATAGTCAAATCCAGTAAAGTGCCAGACTGTGGTGGTGCTGTGTGGTTCTCATCAGTCAAAACGCGCTCTCTCTGCTCTTGGCTTTAGTAATTGGTCCCACTTGTGCGAGCTCATAATGAGAACGTGTTATTTGACTCGAGCGCTCTCAGCATCGTTTTATCTCAGCTGAGCGTATCTGTTGCCGCCTCAATTATTCGAAAAAAACGTAGAAAACACAACATCTTGCGCGGGGATCTCTATTTTTCACACAGTGACTGACGGGTGAATGGATCCCTGCCGCGCTCTTTTTTTCAGCTTCAAAGACGCTCTTCATTAGAAAGCAGAACGGTGTCGGTGGACGGTGTCATCACTTAATCACTCGCACCATAAAACCTTCTTTTCATTCATATTTCATGGATGTCTAGAGATTTGCAGCCGTGGTCAGCAGAACTTAATGAGACATCAGGACGGAGAGGGAATGTGAAACAA
The DNA here is from genome assembly GCA_900303245.1 of Selene dorsalis. Taxonomy (NCBI): domain Eukaryota; kingdom Metazoa; phylum Chordata; class Actinopteri; order Carangiformes; family Carangidae; genus Selene; species Selene dorsalis. The sequence goes on along the minus strand of OMNW01011702.1, from coordinate 22,167 downwards.
ACCTGTGACAGGCCGAAAAGCCTTTGATCACTTTTCGAAATCTCCTGGAAGAGAGAGATAATATGGCTGAGAGACTGGACTTTATATATAAATATATATATATATACACACACACCGCACCAATCAGCAGGGAAACGTCTAGTCAGATCATGTAATAATATGATGTAAAACTAGTTCATTAACATCCCTGAAAGTGGATTTGAGTCTTACAACTCTCCGTGCCTGTGTCCCATTGTGTTGAAACCTCAGGGGGAAACAAAACCAAAACTTTATTCTCTTTTTAATCTGTTATTCAGCCGTGTGTTGCATCATCAAAGACGTCTTCTTCTTCTTCTTCTTCTTTCCAAAGACTGAGCAGCTTCGCTCTTCTTCACTTGATGCATCTCCTAAATTCTTTAAGCAGATTTAAACGGGTTGAATCTTGACATGTCTTATGTCCTGTGAGCGGTTGTGACTCTCGGACCTGATCCAGGTGAACATCGCCAAGATGGCTGCCGCATGGTGACACCTCGTTATATCCGTGTCGTCATCCTCTTCCATAGACCTCGTCCACCGCCGAGGCCCAACTGAAACTCGCTGTTACTGTTGCGTCTCAAAGCGTAGCTCCTGTTGCCTATAGCAACCTTGACGGCAGAGAATGTTTTTCTCAAACTTTGAAATTACTTTGAACTTCACTTTTCGAGCTCAGATATCTCCTGACCCCCAGTTTGAGCCTTTGCTTTGAGGAGCGCGGTTGTTCATTTTCACAGTGACTGGGCCCACATCAGCAGCAGTGTATTTATTTGAATGGGGACTGTCGAGAGGGATTACTCGTAAGGAAACTAGGGCAGTTGCTTCCGGTCAAGGATCGTGTCTGGCAGGCTGACCCTGGTGGTGGTTTCACTCTGAAGCCTCTTGTTTGACATGCACACACACACACACACACAGTTCCCCTTGCGTCCACTGTACTTGTCTGTTTTCCACCCACTCGCTGCCTGTGGATTAGTTGTTACTTCATGGCTCGTACGAGGATCCAGAGAGAGAGAGGAGTGATTGAGGAGACACCGGGGCAGAGGAGGGAAACATGACTCCAGTTTTTTTCAATGTCACACCAGGTTATTGTTTAATCCACTCAACATGAAGATAAGGTAGCGAGCACACACACAATCCAAGAGAGCATAAGCAGAGGTTTAACAGCATATTCCCGGAAACCCCCATTTTCTCTTGCCCTCAGTGTTAAAGATTAGACACAACTACACACATATAATCATGTTTTTTTATTATTTTCCATTTGATCTCATCTGGATTCATGGCAAACACCAATTACATTTGGTCACCGTCTCCTAAACCGTGTCCTTGAGAGGAATCTCATGTATAGAAATGTGATTTCATTTCCCGGGTCTAGGTTACCGGGGGAGACTCCTGCAGAGATCCCGCTCTACCTTTCTCCACTCGGATGATTGAGGTTCCCAGTCCCAGGAGCGTTCCCTCAGGAGTCACTGGATTCAATCAAAATGACCCACGTTTGGACCGGTATCAAATTTCTCGTGACAGGAGAGCGGGTAGAAGTCATGAGTGTCATTTCACTGAAGGTGATTCATACAACAGGTTTACGCTCCATGAGTAATCGTCTGAGGTCTCTAACGTACAGGAAGAGCCGACTACGTAGATGAAAACGCAATTTTAACAACGACGCCTCACAGGTTTTTTCCTCTGAGAACAAATGTCACTGTTCATTTGACAATAAAGAGAAAAAAATAGTTTTTTTTCTTTCTTTTTCATCTCAATAACACAAATTGCACTGGAACCATAAGTGAGACAATAAAACGAGGAGCTAAAACAACAGAATATCTCTTAAATGCCTTCAAGGGAGCGAGCAGTAAAATGGATCAAAATTGAATTCAGCAACACTGAGGAAAATACATATTAGATATCACCAGTAAACAGAGATTTATTTTTTATTTGTTTACTGGTGAAACACTATATGGTCCTCACCCTACTAAAATCAATGTTGTTGTATCTCTGACTGTAAAGTCTAGTGAAGTCCAACGTTTATGTTTATGCAACTGCAAGAGGAAACACGGAGGGTCGTGTGAGCCAAGTCAGAAATGTTGATGTAGAACGTAGCTGCAAAATATCCACTACACACACACAATTAATTATTCGCTCTTATTTGGGCCCTGTGTTTGTTTTTCTTCTGTCTCGGTATGTGCCCAGTTCTACGGCCCAGATCTGGTCCATACACGGCAGGGTCGGTCTGGTGTTGCTTCCACATGTATCGGTCAGTACTGGAGGATAACAGCTGAAATCTACCCGTGTATGAAGGTGGGACTAGGGCAACAGGGGTGTACAGAGCCAGGGGCCAGGGGTTTCATTTTACTATCTGGGAAATAGGTCATGGATTTTGTCATGTTGAAGATTATAATTGAACCAGTTTACTGATCTTTCCCTGCAAGCTAAGCCTTTCTCTCCTGAACGTACCACTTCCTGTCACTTCAGGAAAAGTAAATATAGTTGCTTCAAAATCTAATAAAGAAAACATTAAGTGTTTGGAAAAAAGTGGTTAGAAAGGGGCTTTATCTAAGAGCTAGCTTTATGTAGTTTGCATTGTTTGTAAAAATGCAGCTACACAGTATTTTCACCCTTATTATTAATATTAATAGTAATAATAGTTTATTATTTTATATTCTTTGCTGCTCACAGGCTAAAATTTGCTTTGAATCGACTGCTGCTGTGTACTTTTTTATATGTTTTGGCAGCCAGCCATTCTTCAGTCCTGCGCTTTTCAGTACATTATAAAGCTGGAAGGGACAATATTGAATAAAATAATTACACTGGTCATAGATTAGACCACCAATTGTTAATGATTCCCAGGAGGAGACTGGGTGTAATCATCACAGAAGTGGAGCAGGAGCTGCTAACGCTGTCGGCCTGCGTCGCCTCAAAAGAGGTAATTTGTCATTGTCCTCAGACGTGGTGGGGACCGTTATTAGCACCGGGACAGGAGCTTCGTTTTCTTTTTTCATTTTTTATTTTTGGCACTCATTGTTGTGGAAAGCCGGACTTCAATTTAAACTCGGTGTCACATTTGATAATGGCAGAGGACTCATCTCTTGTATCGAGGACACGTTGACACACTGCTGAAAACAATGTTGTTTCTTGTTTTGTCTTGAATTGTTCCTGCTTTTTCACATTTTTTTTTCTTTCTTTTTGTTGATTTTCTCATGATTTAATGTTTGCTTGGTTGGGTTGATGTTGCAGCCCTGCATCAACATCATCAGTGTAGGTTGTGTCCACCTGAGGGAGTGCAGCGCTGGGCACTTCATCAGAGAAAATAGCAGAGCCGGACGTATTGGGGCAAGTGGTTGTTGAATCATTTGTTATTGATCATTTATGCTACTGGTCCCTGGGGATAGATTTTAATCATTCTGGGCTGCAGGATGCTCCCCAAGAGGTCACACACTCCACATTTACTGTGTGAGTGACGACAGCAGCTTTTCTCAGTGACTGATGCTGAGATTCGAGGGCGCAGAACTGGTGGTTATTGACCGCTAGACGGACGCCGCAGTGTTTTTGCTCGGCTGCTTTAAAGGATTAGATTCCTGGACTGTCAGGTCAGGTCTTTGAAATTAAAATGTGGCAGCAAATGTGCGATATTTATAAGCTCATGAATTATGGAGTTTGCACCGGGCCGTAACGTGAAGTGTCAGCAGGTTGTCTCTCTGGCTTCACTCTCATTCTTCTTCTCTTTCTCTTTTTGTCTCTTTAGGTCTCTTCGTTCTGCTGCTCGCCTCAGCTTCCCATTTCCTCTTTCAGCCTTTACTGGCCCTGGTTCAGTTTGTTTTCTGACCTGTGTATATGTGTGTGTGTGTGTCGCATCTCCTACGCAAAGCAAAATGAAAACGCTTGCAGAAATTCACAGCATGTACTGTTTGTGTGTCCGTGTGTGTGTGTGTGTGTTCCCACCAAGGCCAAGTATTCATGTAAAAAGACATCTTGACGTATCATTAGGCCCTGCTGGACTGACCTGTCAGGAATCAGGTCGTTTGACCTGTCTCACTGAAAAAAAAAGGACCTGCTATGTCTCAAATCACACATTCCCATAGTTACACTCCCTGTTTTGAGTGTATGAGTTCGTTCACGCTGACAAGTCATTCGTGCTTCAGCACAGTACAGGACAACAGCGACTCACCGCAAAGTCACTTAACCATCACAGTTACTCAGAAGCTGTTTAATTTAGGTAAAAATCTTGCGTAGTTCCTCTTTTAAAAAAAAACAAAACCAAAACTTATTTAAATTATTCCTCCATGTTTTGTAGTTTGTTTTCACTAACAAAACACCATGCGAACAACATGTTGCGCTAACGAGCATGTAGCCGTCACAAACAGCATAGACAGGGCTACAGTGGTAAATCAGCTTAGCGTCCACTGTTACCTCCATCTGAAGACTGTTGCATAAAGTCAGACACTGGGAATGAAAAGTGGCACATTTTCTCTACAGCATTTGACGTCTTCACATTCATTTGCATAACATTAACTGTGGATTCACAGACTGAGCTCATTTCCATCCATCAGTGTCACCACCTGAGTGGCTCACATTGCCCCAAAACAACTGTCCCTACGAGCTGCGAGACACTGTAATGGTCTATTATACTTATAAATGTGCAGAATGAAATTTCTCAAGGATGTGTGCAAATCATTTCACAGAATAAAAAGATTCACAATATGCATTAAGGGAGAAATAATAAGTTGGCCTTGTAGCACAGAATATTTTTATCCTGAATAAGAGTAAGTGGGTATATCTGGATGAATGCCTGCAACAGAAAGAACCACATAAACAGAATAAATCAAGATGATAAAATAATCGTGTAGAGTTTAAAAACCTTGACCACAGAGAGTGAAGGTCTGATATAACTGCTGTTAACGGAAAGAAGATGTTTTTCATAATGGGAGCAACTTCTCCATTCCCCTTTTGTTAAGTGGTCCGATGCCTCAAAACAACCATCAACCACCACGGTAAATTACAGAGTAGGTGCAAATGCAAAACACTGACTGGGTCCATGTTAACGGAAACACTAGCAATGATGTGGCAGGATGATGATGATTTATAGAAATTAACACAAAGGTGGTTTATGATTCCCCGATCGACGTCATAGTAACCATGAGATCTTGCTGTCAGTCAAAGTGCAGGGATATGTTTTGGCTGGTAGCATGGACGCTCATGTGCATGTGCTACAAACACAAGGAAACGAATCTGTGTCTCACACGAGATGTAAAACCACTTGACGAGGCTATCAACCTGGTCTGTGCTTCAAAGAGACTTGATTGATGCACTGCCCTTGGAAGTGTTGAGAAAGGATTTCTATAAGAGGAATCAAACCTGTTTGAAAGAAGTCTTAATTTACCCAGAAGTCACAGGCAGATGAGTGGTACTCAAGATAGTCAAGGACCAGAGAGCTTTGTGTGTCGTATAAAGTGAAATTTCTCAGTCTTCTTTGATTAAAAAATTAGCTCCTGGTTCTATATTAACACTGACGAAGTATCAAAGCCTCAGTCCACAGAGAGACGCACACAGCCTGTATTCAGAAACTGAGCCTTTAAAACCGGCTGTCAGGACTTCCTGTAACTTTGTGATGTCACAACAAAGTGGTCACCAAGCCCCGCCCACCCCAATTCACCATCCAACACTTGAGGTTTCTTGGTTTTTCTGAGTGTTTTACCTGATATCTACTTCATTTTTTGCCCGTCATTCAGAACATCGCCAATCAGAAGAGAGGCTCAGAGCTTCCTCTCCTCTGATTGGCTGACACCAACTTGTTGTTACTAGAGCTCAAGAGTCTTTGCAGTCTGAGAACTGATTGTATCACCATCAAAAACTCAAAACGTCAGATGTAAACCCATTAGATCCACAGGTGCGTATGAAACTGGAATACCTGGTTAAACCGCTCTAATCATGTGAGATCAAGCTCAGCAGAACAGATTAATCACTAATGAAGTCTGGACTCATTTTGCTCATCATGCAAACTAACTAATACTCAGTCATTCCTCCTTTTTTTGTTGGGGCTACAACTTTAAGGCAGACTCTCTAGCACAGTAATAATATCACTGAACATAATTGCTATAATTAGCTCAATTTGATTTATCAAATTAATTACATCTGTTACATTTACTGTACTTCATACAGCTCTGAGAGAGATCAGAGAAACACTCGATTACACAAGAAGCCAGAAGTGAAACTCATTACATTACAAAACCCAAACCACAAAAAAAGGATTGGCTCAGACTTCTTGAATGGATTTGTGATGTTTTGAAACTGTTCCCGTTCTGCAGCTTCCACCGTCCCCGAGAAACTTTTCCAAACAAAACATGTCCAAACTCGTCTGTGAAGACAGTCACTGGCTGCGCTCCACACTCAGCTTTTGGACTCTTAATGTGAAAATTATTGTCATCAGTGCTTCAAGCCATTTCCTGTATTGTTACCATTCTTTCACCTTGTCCTATTAATCATCTCCTTAATTAAAAGGAAGGAAGTCTTTTCTAATACTCCAACCTCGGAGGAACTCACAAACTCAATCTCAAACTGGATCATGTACCGTGAAGCCGGCTGAAGCTCAGAAGAAACCTCCGATACTTTGAGCTGCTGGTCCAGAGCTGGTTTTGATTTGTTTTCCTGTCAGTACCTGCCCTCCCCGAGCGTCAGAGCCAATTTAAATTGAATCAAGACAGGACGATCGAAGACAGGAAGTGGTGCTGGGACGACTCAGCCTGTGGGTGGCAGCTGGTCAGGCACACGGAGGAGAATTTGTGCACAGAGTCGTGGGCGTGTTTGTTAATGCAGGGTATCTGCGATCTGAGGTCGTACAAGGTCAGGATGACTCCTTCCTTCCATCTCTCTCACTTTAACGCTGATCATTGTATCAGGACCATACTGACGCATTTTTAAACGAGTCCTTGATTTCAGACAAGCAGACTTGTCAGTTTCCCCCATCTGGTGTTAAAGCTGTCACATGTTTATCAAGTAGAGGCAGTGAAACAAAGACTGGCTCCTGCCAGGATTTTCCAGGCTTGGTTCTGTTTTTTTTTAAATGAAAATCTAAATGAGGCTTTAAGACTAAAACTAACAGAACGATCCATGTAGTAGACGTGTACGTGCATTCAGAGAGGTGTGATATGGAGCTGGGTTATCAGATCAAGTTTTACTCTCTTCTGCCCCTTTTTTTTCTCCTTTGACTCCAGAGGAAACTTGTCATCACTTTGACGTTGAGGGTAGAGCTTTCATGTTGTTTACATCAAACTCTGACCCTACCATTCTAGTAGATATTGGCGTTACCTGGCGTTTGAATAGATATTTCTTTCTTTGAATAGTCATGCTATTTCCCTAAGTTTTCTGCTTCGCTGTGTTTCGCTGGCCAGGCTTGAACTCGGGGCTTCGCTGCTCCTCACCGCCCCCCTGGTGTTTTCCGGTGGTACTGCTACATTTGGTCTGTATGCGGAAACTTCCAAGATATGAACGCAGTGTATGGACAGCATGCATGTGTCTGGCTCTCTTTACATAAAGCATGGGGTGTGATTTATGTTAAAAAGCTTTGAAGTACTAGTCTGTTCACCATTGTGGCCGAAATGCAGCCATCTTGTTTCTATTCTTAAAGCTTTGCACCTAAATTTATAATCACACAGGATGAGTCACCTCTGTTGTGTTGGGCTCCAGACATTCTGCCTTCTCAGTGGTCCACACCGCTCCCATCCTGTGTCGGGAAAACTGTCAGCAGATGGGAAAGAGGAATGTACAATAAGTCTGTCCACACATAAATACACAGCAAATGGTCCAGAAATGTGTCTGTATGTGTGTGTGTGTGTGTGTGTGTGTGTGCGTGCGTGCAGCACATGACAAGATAAATCAAGTTTATTTATAGAGCTCGAAATTGTACACAGTCCCCACAGCAGATGAAGGACGCAGAGAAAAAAGACAAAAGGAATGAGATGGAGGAAACCACAGCAGTGTGTGGATGTAAATGCAGCGTTCATAAGGCGAGTAAAGTAAATAAAAATCAATGGACCGGGTCCTGTGGAACAAGGCCAGTGAAATAAATAAATCCAATGCCATTTCCTTACACTGCTCCAAGCCAACTGTGCCAGGTTTGCCTCTCTGTGCAGCCTCAGTTCTTCTTCTTCTTCTTCTTCTCGTTATAGCAAACTAACTATAACGGTAATGAGTTGCAGGGTCAGCTGATGGGGCATTGCTTTGTTGTAGAAACCATAGAAACCCAACTTTTATTATTAGACTTAAAGTTTCAAACAGAATCAGACAGTGTGCCAATGTAAATACAAGGACATACCTGGAAATAGCTTCTGACACAGGTTGAGAGCTGCATATTCAACAGATGGTTATTTGTGTGGAGTCTCCATAAATCATGACTTCTGTGGCAAGATAACATCAGCTCTGGTTTTTGTCCTCTCTGGGTTTTTTATTAAAAAAGTGATAGTGGAAACACACAGACATGGCCATTGATTGGAAACATTTGAGAAAAGTTTTCTGAAGAATAACCAGTCATGATCTGTTGTGATAAGACAAAGCTGTCCTTCCAAAGGAAATTGTGTGATAAGACGCTTTCTAATTCCCCCTCAAAAGAAGAAAAACAGATGTCAGAGTTTGGAAATGTAAGACTTGACATCACAAAACAGTCACCGAGTACAAGTTTAAGTCCATGTAAAGTCACTTAAGCTGCAGCTTTTGAGTTTCTTGAACAGTGTGTGTGAAGGATATCGCCTTCTTAGTCAGAGCTGATGCTTCGGCCTGTTTGGACCAAGTCTTGGCATGAAAATTCAGCTGCTGTGAGGAAACGGACAGATAGTACCGAAGACTCAGCTTCTCTGTAAATACAGATATAGAATATAGATCCATATGGAAATATATAAGATCTAGTTTTAGAAATAAACTGTGGTATCAGATGGATGCTCTTACATTTGTAAAGCTTGCTGTCAGATTCATGCGGCTCGAATGGGAAAAGCTCAGGAAACACAGATAAGGGGTGGAAAATCCATTGCAGAGAAAAGAGATATAGTGCCATGTGTACATTTTAAAGTCTAAGTTTCACTTTGTTCTTCACATCATCAATCAGGAACCACTGGTCTTAAAAAGTTCACACCAAACCCGTCGCTTCACCTCCTCTGGTCCTCGGCAAGTTTGAAGTCACTCAGCCGAGTGGTTGTTGAGAAAGTCGAAATACAGACAGACAGAGAGTCCTCTATTTATAGTTTGATATTTTCACTTTAAATCCAACATTAAACCCTGTCTGACTACATAGAGAACTTTTCATTACACCCCCAAGATCCACATTTTACAGCTCCCTTATCAATTCTCAGACAGAAAATGTCAGTCCTTCCCGGAAACTACTCTTTGTCACAATCACAGTTCCTGGTTTCCTCCTCTCCATCGTCTGAAATCACAAATCAGATGTCAAGGTGAAGCCACAGATGATGGCAGTAAAGAGCACTTTTTAAAGATTGCTCACATTTGAATAACGTTAAGAGGCCATAAACCACCAAGTCCACCGGCACATCAGTCACTCTCGTTGCGATGTGCTTAGACAAAAATCATTTGTCGGGCACCACCACATGTCCCTCAATTAGGGAGCCACGTGTGTGGATGTTGTCGTCACTTCTGAGGGCATGATTCACGTCTGGCATCATCTGCCCCATCCCCTGCTCATATTACCATAATTCCCTCTGATAGAATGAAACCTGTTCCCCGGCTCACAGTGCTGCAATAAAAGCCCATTACGGTATTAATCAGTCCCCACACACTCCTCATGTCGGAGCAAGTGTGTCCCACTGTCTAGGTGTGTTTGCGTACATGTGTGGGATCCATGTGAGTTTGGTTTTGTGAGGTTTTCGGAGTCGGATGATGCTGAGAAGTGAGTGTGAGGCTCCTCCTGTGGCTCATGTTGTTACCACCAGAATACAAAGTAGATGCCTGCGACTCTATTTCCCTCTAACGTGTGTTTGTGTGACAGAGAGAAAGAAAAACAACACAATAGGCCATGACATCATCAAAGGCGGAGAGCGAGACGGGGTCGATAATTGAAGAAGAGAAGAACACACATCTCTATTTTATTCATGTTGTTGCTGCGGGACAAGATGTAAACACAGAACTAAACGGCTAACGTTAGCAGCAATGTTTTCTGGATGTAAACACATCCAGATAACGCTGTACTGGTGACAGTCCAACAGTTAGCTGCTTTAGTGCCGAACCAGTGGGTTACAGTAAGTTTAACAACTTCCTGTTGTGGCTGGAGGCTAGGTCGACGAGAGCTAGGTACAAAAGGTACAAAACAATGAGCTAAAGCTGCTAAAGGTGCTAGCTGGCTCACTGACCACCATGTTTTTGCATGTTGTGTACTACGTCAGGCAGCTAACACAACTTATTTATTACATGGGCAGCCCATTAGCAATGATAATAAAATATTAAACAACATCATAATTAAACTTACTTATTCACTAAAATAACTTATTCCTATTTGTGCAAAACAAGACGGCGCACCACATATTTCAGGTGGCCGAGGAGCAACTGAACATTATTATGTAAATATATCCAGGTTGTTGTAATTGCTTAGTTCATATGGCACTAATTAGAATATCTATAGACAAATGCATTTTCATAGCAGGTCTTAGTGTCACTGGTTCCTTTGCTATCAATTTGTTTCCTCGTTATGAAAAATACATCTACATGTAGTTTTTTTTTGCACAGACGCTGAAACACAACTTTTGGTTTTTAATTGCTCTGAAGTTCAAACTGCACATGCTTTGCTTATAGTCATAAAAAGTGCATAAACGTTGTACTATGAGTTCGAAACACTAGAAAATTGTGGAGATCCAA
>OMNW01011702.1:0-11293 GCA_900303245.1 Selene dorsalis | reverse complement strand
AGATCCAACTGTTTTCATGTGCGTTCGGGAAAAGAGAGAAAATATGGAAGAAACGGGGGGGAGGGGGATAACAGGAAAGAGAACATTGCAGACCCTATTTTCTGCCACAGCTACACAACCCCCCTCTCTAACGGCTCCCTGTTTCAGCAAATAACACCTCCTGAGGTAAGTGGACTGCCATCAAGTTGTCACCTTTAGTCTGAGTATGCTCATATGTCGTCCCCCATGTTGCCTGTAAAACGCCAGATTCCTTCAGAATTGAACCCCGCTCATTTCCACAAGGGGATTTCTTGTGTTATTTTCCATGCATGAACACAGAGCAGCAGATCTGAGCCACACGTACTCTCTCTTATCCTCATGGAGTGTGTTTCCTGGCAAACCCCATGTCTTTATATTGGTGGCGACCCAGCTTTCTTGGAACTTGTTTTTCCTCAGTGGCCTGTGGTGATTATTGTCCCCATGGTCAGCTCCAAGAATGGGGACGAGTGATTTAATGAGGCAAACGCTATGAAACGCTCCTTCAAAATAAATCACAAACCATCGCAGCAGCTTGTCACGTTTCTTCTCCCTTTTCTGAAGCGTGTGTCCTTGAAACCTTTAATTCAGAAGAAAGTCGAGGGCAAGTGGACTGACCGACACTGTCAAACAGATGGTGGAAAATCATTCATCTCTCCCAGCTGAGATACTAATCATATCTGTTTCTCTGGCTTTGATTAAACTGTGCCTGGAAACCAGCACCAACAATATTTGAAACGGTTGAATAAACATTTATTTTAGACAGTCGAGTTTAGAGCACGGCCGAAGAAACAGCATTACGTTTAGCACATTGGCCAATGTAACTCCTGAATGGATGAGTTGGCTGGACAGTGGGTGCGGAGCTGCAGACCGACTCTCGCTTCAATGGCTGCGCAACTGCCGGCAGGTCCCGTAAAGGAAAGGCATGAGCAGACATACCAGAGCTGTGGTTTGGAAACAGCAACAGGAGTCTGTTGTCCCATGGTGAAAAATATAGACTCATAATGATCTTTGGGTTTCAGTGTCAGCCAGATGATTCATAGCTTATCTTGAATCTCCCCACTGAGGATTTTCCAAAGAAGTTTGTCCTTATCAGGGACTTTGGTTTACTGGCTGTATATTCTTTTACCATTCTTTTACCAGTCGACTCGGATCAAAAACTCTCCAGAGTTCCTGTGTATCTTCTGATTCAGTTGACGTTGAGTCACTTGGCCTCTGCCCATAGTCTGTGCAGGTTTTTTCTGGGGGTACTGTGGGAAATGGCTAATCAAACTGTCTGAGATGATGCCGCCACAGAGACAGAGATCCCCTTTCAAACTGAGGCGATAATGAGACTGTGGAAGTTGTGAGTTTCCTTTTTTTTTTTGCTCAACGAAGGACAAACCTTGGCCTTTTACTCTGAGGGAAAGTCAGAGGCTGAGGAGTTGGTTGCTAATTAAAAACTCCTCTGTCGTGACAGTGAGCACTGCCAGGGGCACAATAGGTAAGTCGGCCAAGTAATGGAGTAAAAGTCGCCATTTCATTCTTTTTAAATACCGTTTTTCCTCATTTCACCGTTACCTTCAGATTTGTCGGGCTGTGTTTTCATGATGCTCGAATCGACCAGGAGACTGTTGGGGGTTTCTTGTTCTGCCATGTCTGACATGACTGTGGTAGTGACCTTTTGCGAGATGGCTGATGAATGTAAACCTCCGGCTGTGCCGCTGTTCTCCGGTGCAGCCACATCAGAAAACTGTATTTCACATTTTATCTATAGTTCAGCAACCTTGGTGGAAATGTTTCACCAGGGAATTGGAGGCATTCAGCCCAAAGTTCGTGTGTCCGGCTTTATTACTGGGGCTTGACAGAGAACCACCCACATCCCTCTACTAATGTTGGCTCCATCAATGTGAACCACTCATTACAAAAGACAAACTGCTCTTCATATGTTTTAGAAAAAAGAAATTAACAGCTATCAAGAAAAACTGACTGTATTTTTCTCACCAATGAGCTTGTGTCACTTTGACTCAGTGCCTCTAGGAATTATTCACAGCCTTAAAGGAGACATATTATGCCCCTTTTCCACAAATTAAAACATTTCCAAGATGTCTTAAAGACATGTCTGTGACATGCTTGGGTCAAAATACCCCAAGGATCAAACATGACAGCTTTTTTCATCCGCTCAAAACAGCCCTGTTCAGAATGGCTGGTTTCAGTGCCCTGTCCCTTTTTAAATGCAAATGAACCACTGCTGGTCCCGGAACTATACTCACAAGTAGGGGTGGTATCATCATCATCATCATTGTCAGACAACCAAGGGAACAGCTTGAAAAACCATATGGATTTCAATCTAAGGAGCCTGCAGATTACAGATTATTTTGTCAATCCTCACATTTTGGGGGCCAGAAGGGAAGCCAGACACCCAAATATATGTTGAAGAGCCTTCAAAAAGTGATGTTTCCATGGTATGTCCCCTTTAAGCCACACTAACTGAAGGGTGGAGTGGTGGCGGTGACAGTTGCGTGGATCATTGCAGCACAGGTGGATGGATTGTGGGAGAAATCCCACCCCCACCCTGAAGTGAACAAAGCAAGATAAAAGGCACGTGCACGAGTTTACCTCAGCCCCCCCGTTCGTCTCATCTCCCTGTTCACTGATGCTTCTGTGAACAGGTGGAAGTCATTAGCAAACCTCCCATCTCTGTTTACTTGTCGTCAACACGGACGGCTCGGCTGGAAGAAAGGATAAAGGGAAATAAATGAAGTCTGAAGTGAGCTCGAGTTCCTCCTTCTATATCTGTGAGGACAATGATGAGTCACAGACCTCGATAGTGAATGCAAAATGTGGATATTTTAGTCGGTCTTTGTTTTGTGAAAGGCCTGTTTGGAGGTTAAAGCCTGATTTAAATGTTAATGTTAAGCCGCAGGGGGGCGTGTACACTTTTGAAATTTCACGTTGTCTTTCGATCGTCACTCATCCACAACCATTTGAACAAGAGACATGTTTTTTTTTCTCTGCGGACTAGAAAAATTGGCATTTTCTATCAGGCCCTGTTTGTCTGTGTGAGTCACTAACTTTTATTGATACACCAATATAAAAAGTCAGAGACACGGAAAAGGTTTCACATTTTCCTCTGCCTTTTCTTTGGCAGTCTTTACTTGTTATCAGAGTGTCCAGCTCAAAGTCTTGGCCTGCTTTGGCTGCATACCCAAACTAAATGAGAGCAGCCATATGTTATTTGTGATTTCACAATGTATTTGCTGCTACAGTAAATGTCTGTAAAGAGGTTAAAAGATGCTGCTCTTGTCCAGTTTATTTCTACATGAAACATGCGACTGCTTCACTGACACTGACTTAAAGAGAGGGAGTGTTCAAGTCAGTGAGGTGAAGGTGGCATTTTAACATGAGCCACACATGATGTGACATCTGTGAGCCCCTTTTTAATTTTTCATCTAGTTCCTGCCACACTGTCACTGAGTCACTCTAACTTGCATAAAAATTGTACACGGACCCTCAAGTGAACCTGCTGAACAGTGCCAGAGGTGATGAGTGATGGAGACAGACTGAGATAGTAGTCTGACAAAAGTCCAACATCAGCATCGGGGGGCTTGTTTTTTCAATTAGGCATGCGATGATGCGTGTGGGAGCAGCTCGCAGCCTGAGCTGACCCCTCCGCCTCATCCGCCTCATCCCCTTCACACCTGTGCCATGTTTGATGGTGTGCACCAGGGCTGTTTTTGCTGTAAGACAAATGTTCCTATAAAGGCCTTTACACGCTTCAATACCTGACCCAAAAGCATCGCGCTTCAATGATCAACTGTCAAACAAATGCAACAGCCTTTTTAAGGCACATTTACTTGAACACCCCTTCCTGGATGTCACTTGGCAAAAGCTTTTTAGCTATTCAGGTGTTTTCTAGAAATCCACATTTTAAGAGCTTTTAAGCAACAAACAAGGATGTGGAAAGAGCCAGTCATGACTTATAGCTATCTGCAATAAAGGGGCAAAGGAGGACGTGTGGCTGCTGCTCACCTCCTGTCTGACAGAGAATTTATTATTGCAACCATCATGGCAAAGGACCGGACCGCAATCTTTTCCTAAACCCAACCAACAGGGTATTGTGCCGAAACCCAACTAAACCAAGACTTTCCTGCATTGTTAACTGCGTGTTCATCACTGTAACCATGACAACGAAGGTCCTATAAGAACCCCTTCCCCCTTTGGCATCTATTTCAAGAGACGCTACAATGGGTTGCATCAAAGAGTGGCAACAGATGACCTATACAGTTGTTGAAGTTGCTCAGAGGAGCAGAGATGTCCACATACATCCATCAAAGGAGCACAGAGGACATGTTAAAAGACAGGATATTCAGTCGTTGCTGCAAAATGCAAACTTATGATGTCTTTGACCTTTTGGATATCTAATAGATGCAGTTTAAGTTGCTGTTTACATTTATCCAACAGATTTTCCCCCTATGCTTGAAATGCCAAGAGGCTTATACCTGCCTGACACAGTGACCACAGCAAATGTGATGAACAAGGTGACGATCAGATCCCAGGAGCTTTTATGCTGTAATTTAATGCCAGGCCAAGGTTTGACCCAAACAGGACCTTGGCCATGGCAATAAATTATCTTCAAAGCTATGGATGTGAGATATCCATCTTATGCATGCCAATGATTTTGGTCCAGTACCTTCAACAAACAACAAAATTGATAATTTATTCAAATGTCACCAATTAGTATTTTAAAAGGCCACTACAAATCACATACTATCAGTATGTGAATGGTCTTTATGCAGTAAACCCCAGCCACCAGGAACCCCTGCACTTCTCGGTGGTCGGTCTGAGATGCTGGCACACAGCCTACACCTGCCAAAGTCTAAAGTCCTTTTCTGCATATAAAAGAGACATCAAATCAAGTCAGCCTTACCAGAAAAGAAAGAGAATGTTTTAAAATCGGTATTGCATCAGATATTATCTGATGAAGTGCTGCCTAAGGTGGTGGGAGAATTAGCATTATGGAGGTTGATAATTTCTCTGTGTGCAAAGTTGAAATCCTCCTACCTTTTCCATTAGCAGATTCATGGCTACTGAAGGGAGGATTGCGGCAAACCATGGAGGTAGGCATGTTCATTATGCTCCATGATGGAAGGGTGTTGGTCGTACTGCGACATGACTGGTGACAGTCATCAAACTCAAAAGGGTGTGTTCCATTTGAAGTGTAAAGTAGGTCCCAAAATGTGTGAAGCCAGCGCTGGACAAAAAGTTAAAAGTTACCAAGATCTTCAGTAGTTGTCCACTGGAGACCATGAATATTCAAATTTCACAGTTATCTTGCTTTATGACCCAAACTTTTGTCTCTGGCCTTGGCATATGATGCATGACCACACCATTGTCTTTAAGGTAATAATAATAAACTCATGGAATAGTCATCAGGAAACTATTGTGGTTGGTCCTTCAGTCCTTTTTTAAGTCAGAGGACCTTTGTTGTTACTGTCACATCAATAGACCCAAGGTGAAATTCGTGGAATAGTAATGGATAAAAGAAACGATACTGATTACTGGATTCAAAACAGTGGTCTTCTGAACCGACCACTGACACAACACAAACCCTGAGTTTTGCAAGGTGAAAGTCATTTGTTGGCCCCGCTGTGCCCACAGGAGGATAGATGGTAGACGATTCCTTAGTAGAGAAAGAAGATGAAAAAGAAAAATGCCTCAGCTGAGCTATATCACCTTCACACAGGCACATCTTCATGTCATTTTCATTATTTTCCTCTCTCTACTTGCGGGTGCCTCTGCTAACAAAGCCAGGCTCCGCTGTGTATATCAGCTTCCCCTGGACCGCATGCTGACCTCCAAGCTTTGCAGCTTTTATCCTCTGCCTCTTTTGTCGAGAGAAGTTTACTTACATGGAGCCTTTATGAAGCTGCTTGGAAGTGCTTTCAGTTCAGCAGGGCTCAAAGTCGCAGAGCAGCAGAGGACACGTTCAGATTAGACAAGAGACGCCACTTGAGGGGGACGTGATCTGTGCATGTGTGTGCTTGCATTCTGATGCATGCCGCATGTTCCTTCGTGAGAATACGAGAGCTCTTCTCAGCAGTGTAACAGTGAATTGTGCTCGTGCAAATTGCTCTTTGTCCTTGTGTGATCTCTGTGAAACTGAAAGAAAACACCTTTTGTTCTTCTTTTCTTTTCATTTTGTCTTAGGGTATCATTTTTCCCCAGATCACCTCTGTGCTGACCTTTGTTTTGGCACAGCTCTGTGCCCATGCTTTTATTCTTCAGTTACTTTCTCTAGTGTTTTGCCCTCCAGTCCTGTTTTGTCATTAAACATTTATCTGCTCATATACTGCACATAAAAACACTCTGTCTGGTCTTTGCTGATGACTGTTAAGGAATAACATGATAGTACAATGGTTATCAGTGCTCACTTTGGCAATTCCCTGCGTATTCTTTAATAAGACATGTTCAGTCTTAGCCAAATATCTTCACAGCCATTGGCTGTATCAGCAAGGAGTTTGATAAAGTTATTCATGGTCCTCAGAGGATGAACCCTAAGTTTGCAACACCATGAATTTTCCTCCATAATGTTGACAGTCTTTGGTTTTGTTTTGAGCCGTTTACTAGAATATGATTAAATTTGATACAGATATTCGTGACTCTCTGAGGATGAATTTCTTTCTTTTTCTTTCTTAACTTTTTCTTTACTATAATGAATGTGGCTGTGAAGCTCTTTGTCTACACAAAATCCAACATGTTCTGCTTTATCAAAAGAAATCACACATTAAAATAAAGAAAACCAACTGGATGCAGTATGAAAAAGGCTTATTAGAGGTGCCATGAAGAGGGAAGGCAAGTCTACCCATCAGCCTTCAGAGTCAAGGTGAAGCCTTTATAATAGGATGTGTGTAGAGTGACTGTGAGGTTGAAGAGCAGATATTGTGACTCAGGGCGAGTCCTTGATTTACAAGAAACACTCATACAGTAATGCACTGAGACGAAGAGAATATATGTATGTCCATTAGGTGTGTCTGCAGGGCTGCTTGAATGCTCTGTGATTTAGATGCAGCGATGCAGAAATTCATACATGGATATGTTCATACAAAATACAACAATTCAAGCAATTAAACATGAAAAGAAGTGAGGAGAAGAGATTAGGCCTGCACTGACTTGTAAAAGGTAATGTCAAAGAGCAGACAAAATCATAATGCCTCAGTCTCTGATGGAGACCACATGGTGTTATACCAGTAGGAGGACTAATATATGAGGAAGCAGGGTTTGCATTTTAAGTCTACAGGCTCACAAATGACCCCCCCCCCCCAGGTTCTCAGACGTACCTCACTCCTTCCATCTCTAATAACGTCAGCCTCTTCTTATCCCTGTGTACTCGCCTCTCTGAACAAGGCTTCCTGGAAGTGGATGGTTTTACCTCTCGCCTGCTGCGTTCTTTAACATGACAAGAGAGTGACAAGAATATCAAAAAGATTTGCATCCGTTTTTTTGTTTGTTTGTTTTTATTCAGCGTTGTGAACTGACACTTGGTTGATGTCCATGTGTGGAGCTACTTCCTGAAAATGGAAACAGCCGTGGATAAGACGGCCTTAAATGAGGTGAAGCTTATGGTTGATCTGTGTGATACATAGCAAGTACCAGGGTAAAGACAACATAACACTCTGTGGCAAGGAAAGGCCATTTCCTGTTGTTTTGACACAAGTGGAATTCATTTGAAATAATGAAGGAAAGTGATTTTTGATAAGTGATTTTTAGACTTTTATCACCATGTTCAGTTCTTAGAGCCATAACCTGAGGTGGAAAGTGAATGAATGCATGCATCAACATAATACATGTCCATGCAATGAAAAATTCAACAACCTCGGTCCATCCTGCTCTCATATATAATCCAGAGCATTTGTTAATATTGATTGGGCCATATAAATATATCATTGCATTTTTATTACAGATTGCTTGTCCGTCATAATGGAGACTCCTGCCTGATAAAACTCACTGTTATATAATTATTTCTTCACTTGATATGTTTGTATTTATTATTCAGGAGCAACTTTGATGATTACCATATCTTTTAATGGTGATGTATCCCAGTGGTTTAGTAACCATTATGGGATTACAAGGGGGGCCTTTTTAGAGCTTTTATCCCGAAAATGAGTCCACAAGTTGGGGCTTTAATGGCCTGTTTAATGGAGTCACACAATCTAAATGCCATCTTGGTGGTATTTTTAAATGACTCGATGTAAGTCCGGGGGAATGGTAAAGTAGTAGTCATTTCTGTTTTGGCATTTTAGTGCCTTGAGGTGCATGAAACAGAAAGATGCAAGGGCACAAGGTCAGCAGGGGTCCAAAGGGAAATCAAACGAAGACGGACACAAGGCCTTAACAGGGTCGTACTGCTAATTTCGACAGATTTGATCAATTGGAAGTGAAGTCGCTCGCAGGTCACCAGAAACAGAAGAGCAGTAAATACCTCAAATGGGTCAAAGGGCTGAAATGACTGGGCTGCTTTGATTCAGTGTCTGAGCTTTAGCGATTTGAAATCAATAGGGATCAATGGTTTGAATGGATTAGGGCATGGATGGAAATGATGAGAATGGAAAATTAGGGCAAAAACAATGTTAACAAGAAGCAAATTGCAGCAAGGTAAACATTCAAAGGACTTTACTGTGAAAGGAGAAATTAGTGAAGCTGTTCCGCTGCAGTAATCAGTAATCAGTTGTGATCTAGGACTGCGACTATTTCCTTCAGTCCAGCCAGTGAAAATGAAACCAGCCCCACTGCAGGCAGCATTATTATTAAACCTTTATTTATCCAGGGGAAGTTAACAGAGCGCAGATTAGAGTTTTAGTTATGCAAACATGTCTGGAGGGCAGAGCTGACCTGGAGCCAGAAATGCTCCGACTGAGTTAAACCTTAATGGGAAAGAGTCACAGGAATACAGACAATATTACGGCTGTCGTACAGATTTCCAGTTTGAAGCTTGCTTTTGCAGCTAGCTAGACGGCTATAGGCTAACTTGGCTGAAGTTAGCCAGTCAACGCACTTAGACTTGTGTTATTTATTTCTCACAAATAATAACATGTTGCGGCCTTGTAGTAACTTTTGTAGAGATCCCAACTGAATGAGGTGCAGCATGTACTCACGTCCAGCTTCACACCACTGAACAAAAGAGTTAGCAAACAGCATTGGCACCACAGTGATACACACATTTTCATTTGCTCGTAACCTAAAATAAGAAAAAATAGTGATTTACAATAAGTCTTAGAAAGGATGACATGGTTGGACTTAAGCCCAGGCCACTGTACACTCCACCAGGTGACACACCGTACCTCCGTTATCTGAAGAAGGCAGCCATGCCTGTATTTTCCCAGAGCAGACAGAGCTCATCAGTTTCCTGATGATACATTATTCAGACACTTTGAGAACACGGGCTATAGATTAAATGATCTAAGTGAAATAAATTAGGGCTATAAATATAAAACACCTAACTCAATGCACAATTTCTGTGATTAACTGTGATTGATCGCCCCCTTTTTTCTTCTTAAGATAAAATCACAGAATTATGTAGATTCAACACAATGGAAGTACGACAGATTTCCACTGAAACCGTCAAGACCACAGCTTTAAAGGCACCAACGGTAGTAATAATAATAAAACCCAGGCTTATATGTTCATATGTGAGTTGAATTTCAAAACATCAAGGTCATTACAATTATCCCCTTAGATGGAAAAAATTTCTTATATGCACCAATGTAAATAAAAGTAATTACAAAAAGTGTGTCCCTGTTGAAGTGCAAAGTGAATATCAATAAAGGGCTTTTTGATTGAATGCTGCAGTGTTGCATAAAGATGGTCTGGACCTGAGAAATACTGGACTTTGGGAGCATGTAAAGGCACGATATGGAACAGGTGGCAACACTGTTATGTCGTGTGTTGGGTGGCACCAGTTATTTAAGGTTAAAGTTATTTCATTTCTCTTCACTACAGTCCCCCCCCCCAAGCAGTGTGTAGCTATTTCGGTCACGGTTTCAATTACTCTCGGTTATAAAACGTCTGAAAGCAAAAAAAAATCCGATCAGACGCCAGACATTGGGACCAAATCCCATCAAACAGGGGTCCGAGGATTAATTTGCATCAGTTCAGTGGGCCACTGATTTAAGGTGGCAGCGAGACAATGAAAGGAGATATTGGAAGTCCCAGAGGAGTTAAAAAAAAAGAAAAAGATTAATGCCTGTAAGATCATGCAAAACATGCTACGCTGAACTTAACTAGCTCCATACTGTCCTTGTCTTCGGGAACAAAACTCATTACTCTTTGAAACGTGGAGGCAGCGCAGCAGTTTCTTATATAAACTCCGTCTGAAGCAGCTGGATCTCTATTATCTCCAGCTTTAGTTTATTGCCATGGTTTATAGCATATAGGGGAGCAGGTGACATCTGGTGTGGTTCCTCCTCCGGCATTCCCACAATCCTCAGGAGTCGGAGCCCGGCTGCTTTTAATCAGCGGCTAATTCACACCTCAGGCTGCAGGTGAAGGCGATTAACAGCAACGAGCGGGTTGGTGTCGGAGGAACCAGCAGCTCTCTGACCCACCAGGACCAGCACTAGACCAGACCTCCATGCTTTGCAGCCAGCGTTAACTAATGCATATATATATACATATACCATAATATCCAATGACTTCCTCCTTGTCTAGATGAGATAAATGTAACATGTAGATGAGGCAGAGACATCAGGGCTTCTTAATCTCCGAGGAAACGAGTGCACCGTGGTTTATTATACATCACATGTTTGACATGGAAAAAAAAATGACTCTGCTCTCGCTGCTGTGTGAGTCATTCTTCTTTCCATGATTGTGGGACAAATACAAGGTAAGTGTGTCATTCATGGCAGTGCTATGTATGTGTGTGTGTGTGTGTGTGTGTGTGTGTGTGTGTGCCCATATATTTCTGCCTTTATGAAAAAACAAGATACTAGCCCATCTGAGAATGAGCTGTACCTGCATATATATGTGTGTGTATAGATCTGCATCCAGCTCTCAGACAAATCTAATGCAACAAAGCAGCAGACGGTCATATTCACTTTGTGTTTAACATAATAATGAATATAATGGAGGTAAAACCGTATAATGCTGCAATGCACCACCCACTTGTGACACATGTGGCCATGAGGGGAATTATCCATTAAAGGCCTACGTCCATGTCTTATATATTGTAGAGTGCCGGGATAACCAGTTGAACCAAAGCAGCGGGATGACAGAGGATTTAAGACGTGGGACTTGATCCACG
>OMNW01011700.1:17680-38963 GCA_900303245.1 Selene dorsalis | reverse complement strand
AGAGAGAGAGAGAGAGAGAGAGAGAGAGAGAGAGAGAGAGAGAGAGAGAGAGAAGTGTGTGTGTGAGAGAGAGAGAGAGAGATAGGGAGAGAGCAGCATCCAGTCTGTATCCAGTAACAGCTGGTGTAGGGGCGTAATGACCTTTTGTCTCCCGGCGGTCAGGTACGGAGAGTGGGGCGGAGATTCAAACAGCAGCCGCTTCGTATCGGACTGGTCCCGGTGTCCCGGACAACAAATGGCCGTGAACCGACAGAGAGGGAGAGTGTGATCCGGGTTTCCTTTCCTTTCTCTCAGTACGAGTAGACAGAGTAAGAGCTGCGTCCATGCTCTCAAAGTAGGTTAGAGAGGGCAAGAAGCGCTCTTTATCCCCCACACCGAGTTCATTTCACCGTCTGCCAGAAGAATGGGAGAGTCCTGTTGACACCACGGAGAGATACACGCTGAGACCGACTATGGCTGTGGACGGTAAGCGCGCTCACTGTTACCTTCATTGAGGCTTCCTAACAAGCCCCACGTTCTTCACACAGACACTTCGCGTGCAATTATCAGTTGGCAGCCACCGTGCACTACTTTGTGATATTTATAAAATGTCTTATATGATATTTTCAACCAGTATTTCTGCACGACCACGCGCTTCTACTTCTGCTTTTACATTTGCAATAGGGAGTTACAGGTTCATCAAAAGCGTTGGTGCTGGAGGCTACAGCCACAGTCACTGTATTTATCATTTTCTTTGGTTTTAAAATAACCCACACAGTCCTAACCAAAATAAATCATCGAAGCAGTTGCTGACAGGATTTCAGATGATGTCAGGACGAAGTGTGAACGCTCTTCTTCTCTGTGAGGTTAACTTTAATTTGACATGATCAACTCTGAAACTTAATATCAGCTGACTGGCACATGCTGTCAGGTTGAAGTCTTTCAGTGTTTTGGGAATATCTGAATATTCATTTGCAGTCCAGTATTTCGTGCAGCTATTTTTTTTTCCTGAAAAGAGGTCTATTTCCCATGCTGTATCAATACAGCACTTACTTTAAGGTGTGTTTTTCATAAACTCATAAACTATTTGTGGGCCAGCACCCGGCTCACCTGGACAGATTAAAGGCGGTATTCAACTCGGGAAATTCAACACTGAGGCAGCATTCTTTGCTTTTCATTCTTCAAACTGTGTAAATACAAGTGCTCTTTTGTACAGATATAAAAACCATGTCCTTGTGGTATTTATGAACAAAGTAGTGGAAGCCAGCACTAGACAGGGAGTGTTTGATTTGTTTGTCAGTTGTTGGTTTTTTTTTGTTTGTTTGTTTGTTTTTGCAGCAATTTAATAATAAATTAAGCAAAACCTTGATGGGAAAAACCAATCAAATGTTATGAGAAAAATGATCAAACATCAGTTTTTGAGGAACTTATATTTTTCCACTTTTGTTTGTTTGGATTAGCGCAGCAACTGACAGTAAGAAATGATGGTCAAAAAATGGTGATCATTGATGTCAAATATATATAAAATAGGGGAGATAAAATCTAATTGGTTGTTTTATCTGAGTAGCAGTCCAAAACCAGAAGAGGCTGAGTTCACTGTAACGTAAAACAGCAGAAAATTATCACATTTGAGAATCTGCAGGTTTGGTCCTTTTGCTTGAAAATATATTGAAACCTTTCATTATCAACATACAGTCCTTGCCGATTAATCTTCTATTGATCGCTTTTTTTTTGATTTCACTGAAAACATCAAACCTGACCAAACATCTTTACGAGAGGCGGACAGATTTTCTGAATCCTTGGCTCCAAACCTAATGTCTGTTCCTGAATGCCTTTCCTGGTTCCCCAGCTCCAGGGGACAAAACCGATTAGGCATTAATATACTGTGCATGAAAAGCTTTTCAGTGGTTTTTGGATTGTTTGTACCGTTGTTGTCTTGCCCCTTTCGCTTTCCCGCGCTTGGCTGGCTGGTGTTTGCTCCAGGCTAACTAACTTAAGTGAAGCCTAATCAGAGCCTCTCTCTGCTCAAGGGCAATAATGTGTGTGAGAGCACCGGTGTAGCGCCAAGTGTGTCTCCCATCTGTCCTCTGTCTGCCGAAGCAGGTTAGCTCTTCATTAGTATGGCTGCAGGTAGGACACTGAGTCAGATATGCATATATGCCCAGTGACATATTGGTCTATCTATAATTAATCCATAGTTTACTTAAGCATCATTAATTTACTCAGTGCCCTGAGCGTTGACGCCACCCTGACAGTGTGCTGTGCCACTTAAACTGTAATGAGTGTTGGTCCAAAAAGCTACAGCACACACAGGGCATGATTTACAACTTGTGGCCATGACTAGGGATCCATAACCCCTTTTTACACTGCACAAAAATCTGCTAGCATCCTCTAATATTAGGTTTTTGTCATAAGGATTTATTATCACTCTTTTTTTGAAGATTTGAAGTATTTTATGCTAAGATGAAATACTTTTATTGAACTGGCTAATGGCTGGTTGGGACATAATGATTTACAAAGTCAAATCTGTGAGGAGAAATAGACCCTCCCTGCATGCTTAACACAGAGAGGAAACACAATCAGACTACTCCGTCTTTAGCAGTGCCATTCTGGATCTTAGGTTGATGACTGTGACTGTTTCAGGGGATAGCTGAGTTCACTGGTAATGTTTGCATTGATTTCCATTTGTCAGGAGGTCGCGGTTTCAATGTTAGGCGGGCCACCAGCCACGGGCCCATGAGACTATCAATTCCAAGGGTTTTTAAATGGTATAATAGACATTTTTTGTCTCATCTTCATGCAAATTGCTGAGAGAATTGCATTTTCCTCCTTGCTGCGTGCTGCACAGCAACTCACACTACATAATTATGTTGTCCTCCATGTTTTTGTGATTCAAAGTGGGTGGAATTCATCAGATCTTTGCTTAAATCGCCCAGGACATCTGGCTGTATTGTCATATCAGAGATAAGCAGCCATACAAATGATGCTACACAGGCCATTGTGTTGTCCAGCACACAACATCGGGTTTTCTTTTCTTTTTTTTTTTTTTTTCCAGAAGAGGAAGCTAGAATGTGTTAACCCCTATTAACAGAACATGAGCAGGAATAAGCATGCAATGGCTCCTGGTTTGTGAGTGTATGTTTGCATGTGTGTCCATACCAAGAGTTGAGAGTTCATGTTGGCCTCCAGTCATCCATATAGTGCAAGACATATGTGCATCCAAAGCAGAGGGAGCTGCTGCTGTGCTCACCATCAACTTGACAGGCCCACATGGCGAAGAGCACACAGCTGGATCTCCATTTATTTATCTCAACCCCCATGTCTCTCTGAGCATGTGGATAGACAGTCCACCACAGAGAGAGAGAGGGAGACTGATGGTGTCTATTAGCTGCCATCACAGTGGACACGTGAGTTAGGAGGTTAACAGAAATGTGCATACAGTAAAACAAAACAATTAAACAATTAAAACAAGATTAATTAAACAATTAAAACAAGATTTCTTCCTCATGGGGATAGTTCCATTTTTTACATGGGGTTGTGTGAGATATTGATGAAGAGACTGTACATTACCTGCAGAAGTACTGCACTCCAGTTAAGGAAGCCAACGAGAAGCATCCTCAGAGTGGCAGAATTATGTGTTGCTGTGCACGCTCATTTATCAATTCAGCGTCTAAAATATATTTTTTTCCGGCGGCCTTGTGCACAGCAACACATAATTTTGCTAATCTACCAATGCGAACTGAGAGCACACTGAGTGGAGTCTACTGCAGGTAATGTACCAACTACTCATGACAGCCTCACACAACGCCACGTCACAAAAAAAAAAGAAAAAAAAACCTGAACCATCCCTTTGAAGGAAACTGAAATGACATAAAAATGAAAACACAGATGTCTCCTCTGAGGATCTGGCATAAGAGGCAAAATTTACTGCTGTCTATCTTGTCTTGTTGAGTGATCGGCCTGTTGTGTGTGAAGCCTTGGAGCTATTATGGTTAACCCTTTCCTCAAAACCTCTACACAGCTCACAAACCTTGCACCCCTTCTTCTGATCGGGTCACAGAGTTGGGTGCTCATTCAACTGTGAAATAATTGGCCCTTTCCAGTGTGGTGCTCCTGCTCTAACACAGGAACCCAGGCTGTGTGTATATATTTGTGTATGTGTTTTGGTCCATGTGTGTGTTTATGTTTGTGTGTGTGAACATGCAGATGAAGCAGAAGGGGAGCCAGCACCTCAGTGGGTGGGATGATGGGGGAGTGTTAGCTTTACACAGACAGATACACCCTTTGTTGTTTTTCTGGCACTGCCTGCTAGAGACAGCGTCCATTTGGCGCATTTGGTATAGGAGCCAAATGTGTTTCTGGCCTCTGTAGTAAAGTAATATGGTAATAGTGTGTTAACCCTCTCAGTTACAGTGGCATGGTGGGGGTTATACGGCAATTTTGTGTGCGTGTGTGTGTGTGCGTGTGTGTGTTAGAGAGCATGCAAGCTGTTAACCCCTTTCCCCTGTCTGTCATCATCCCCTGCTTCCTCACAGCAGGGAGACTGTCACTCAGTTTAATGCATGGAGAATCCTCTTGAATGCACATACACAAGCAGACACACACACACACACACACACACACACACACACACACACACACTCACTCCTGTCATCCATTATCAACTCTCTGATCCACCGCAGCTCTGCAGCTGCACCTGGCCTGAGCCTGAGGATTTTAGACTCACAGAGAGAGGGAATAAAAACAAAGTGGACAGAGGAAGCGAGGAGACAGAGAGGGATGTGTTGTGTATAATCCAGCACAGCGTGTGAAAGTCTTACAACCTGGGTCTTGGTTTTCTCAGTTTCGGCCGTTATTCCTACAACTTAGATCCACGTGCACCTAAGGAAACACACATTTGTCAGCCAGGATCGAACACCCAAAAGGGAACACACCTGAACTGTTGGTAAAAATCCTTCATTAGATATGAAAACTTTGTTGATTTTGAAGATAACAAATAGGAAGGATGGACAAAAAAGACCGGAGTCAGACCAAGTTATCCTTGTATCACCCAGAGATCCAGTTGTAATACTATATCTCAGGGTGAGAGCACTTAGACTTCTCACCATAACAGTAATGCAATAATCAATTTTCCTCAAACTCAGACATCCATTAGGGAGCTGTGTGTTGATGGAGGAGAACATTTTCAGTGAGTTATCGATCTAATGGATTTGTCAAGTGGTCGCCAACTGCTTTGACCTCTGACCCACTGTGTTGGAAAAGAGACGAACAGAGGATGATTCAGTGGATAAACATTTACACTCTGGTCCTGCAGTTTCTTCTCACAGACTGATGAAGTGGTTAAAGAGGAGAAGACAGCTTGAGTGCAAATCAGCAGTGGATTAGAAGGAGCAGAGTATGTGTGGACCTTGGATCGCCTGTTCTGAGGCGTCACACTTCAACTGTCTCATCCGGTCTGCCCTCCCTGCTAACCTTGCCACGGTGATAATACTTCCAGAAATGACGAGGCCTGATCCAGTTCTGATCCAGTGCCCTTGTCCCGGGTCCGACTTCTCCCCCTCCTGCCTCTTTCCTTCCTCCTTTCTCTCCCTGAATTAGAGTGCGCACAGGCCCATATCCAATTTCTCTTCTTTAATTAGCCTTCTGCACAGGGAGAGGGATCAAGGGAGAGGGGCTGAAAGGGTGTAGGGGTGTAGGGATGGATGAAAAAGAGAGAGATGTAATTTTTCTCAAGGATTGCACTAATTAGCTATAATTTCATACAGGGGTTGTATCCCTCATGTACCACGCTGTTGTTACTTATTAACTTAATACTCATAAACTCAATCACTGTCTCTCTCTCTCTCTCTCTCTCCCTGTCTTCCTCACTGTGTTTTATCCTCCCACGCATACTTAATCAATGTAATCAATGTGTTTTGGCCTTTCACATGGAGCATTTGTGCACTTTTTTATTTCAGACTATAATTATGTTAGCAGAATTGTAATGACTCAATTCACCATTTATGAATATTGTCCATTGTTTCTCCCCATCATCACCATCTGTCCTGAGAAAATGGGATGGCTGCAAATGTGATGAGGCCATGTTACATTAATGTCTTGCGTCCTCCTTCTCATCCTTGGCCAGATGTCTTTCAGCAGGCAGTTTCAAGGAGAGCAGTTCGTCTCGCCCCCCACTCTCTATCCTTCCCATTAGAGTCTGCTAAACAAACACTCTAATTAAGTGTGGCCTTGTGTGATAGGGTAAGCTTGGAGCTTTTCACTCTTTGTTAATAAGTTGGTCTGCTCCTCCTTCCAAGAGCCAGGGGTCAGCAGAGCCTGTGGTGCAGATTACCCATTAAACTAAATGGCCGATGGCTGCAGCTACACCCTAACAAGGCATTCATCCTTGCACAAGTCACGTTCACCCACTCGAAAAGCAATTACACCGCCACTCACAATCTAGTAGCATGATCTACGGCACATTTGATCTGTGTGTAAGATTTTATATGTAGAGTTTATGTGCATAATACAAAACTGTCCGAGTATATCTGTGTGTATGTGTGTGTGTGTGTGTATCTGCATGTGTGTGTGACTTTGAAACTGAACATGTTTTAGGCTGATTCCACCCATCGGTCATACCTTTTCCAAAAATAGAAATCAATTTTGCTTACTGTCCTCCCCCTATCAGCCATTTAGTTGTTCCTGTTCTCCCTGCTCCTCCTCCTCCTGATGCTCCAGCCTATATTTCACACTTTTTGAAACTCGTCCTACCACCATACGGCTCACCCTCTGTTGCATTCCTACTAATGCATCCATATTGCACTGTCTTTCTGTCTCTCTCCCCCCTTGCTCTGCGTCCTCTGATGCGTCTTGTCATAGTGTCCTCTGAATATCCAGTCTATGGCCTCCTCCTCTGGCTGTATAAGTGCTGCCTGAACGGGCCCTCAATTTACTATGTCAATACTCGGCCAAGTGTCAGCATGTCAGCTCCACAGCTGAGGTGGGAAGTAAAGAGTTATTTCAATGCCACGCGACTCTCTGTGACTTTCTCTAACCCCTTAGAACGAATATTCCCCATACTTTCCTGCATTTACTCCCATATTCTCTGTATTTGTTGTCTGTTTTCCATGTTTCCTCTCAACTGCACTTTATTCCCTCATCCATCTCATCATCTCATACATTTGAAACATTCTCTCTCTTGTAATCTCCCTGTAGTATCTCTCTGGAGTTACATTAAAAAAAACCCTCCTGAGTCACATCAATTCAGCGGTCCTTTGCACGCTCAATGAACATGCGAACATTTTCACAAACGTTTCTGTTCTTCTCTCACACACTCTTTCAACCCAGGGGAAGCTCTGGCTTAGATATATAGAAAGGCCATACAGTACTATCGACAACTGCCTCATGCCACACAAAAATTACACATGACAAAACTCTGTAATGTTCTCAGACTACATGGATATTTCTTTAGTTTAATGTGGTGTGCATGTTTGTGTTTGCATGTAAATATAATCATATTTTCTGCCTCTCAGCCATGAAAATCAACTCTGACTCTGATTTTCCTAATGTCACAGCCCAGAAAATTTCCTGGATGCTGAAGAGAAGAGATTCCTCTTAGCCTAAATGTAACCCACTACCTCATGTGCCCATCCCTGACTTCCTAATAAATGATACATTTCAGGATTCAAGATTTCAGTGTATCTGAAATCTTTCAGTGTATCTGAAATCTTAGATCAAAACCAGAGATTTCTTGATATCATTGTTTTGTTTTGATATTTGGTCATATTGATTCTTCTGTTAGGTATTTGGCTTCCTTCATGCCAAACAGTGGGAAAATTTGCGTTGTGTACAATAATGCTCTTTTGAGAGTCTTCACCCTTTGACCTGATTTTGATGAAATCCACTGAGACATGCGGGTGTTGTACCTTATCTGTAGATTTTGGGGCGGGGGGGTTGTCCCGTAAGAGACGGAGACAGAGACGGCAGGATGTGGCTGCCTCAGTGGAGCGTTGGTCACAGAGGATCTAGGACTAAAAGACTGAAAAATCCTATACTAGTGATACGTGTAGTTTTTGACTCTGTACAAGCACCCAGGGCTTTTGTACAACTTCTGCAGATCTTGACAGTTGCTTTAAGAAATAAACAGCCATCAGTTTGTCAGTGAGTCCCAGCGTATCGCCCTAAAAGCTGTTATTCCCTCTCATTCCACTTCATCTGGTTTTGTCTTGTCCCTCAGTCCTGCTGCAATGCTTTTATGGAATTTCCAGCCCAGAAATAGTTGTTATATTGAGCCAGGACTGACAGACGTTAAAATGGAACCAAGACCAAACTATTGTCGCAAGAGGCAGCCAAGGTTACAGGACTGTCAGTCAGAGTTAGTGGGGGCGGGCTTTAAGCTGTCATCCCAGCATTTCGGTCTCGCCCTACATATCAGGTCACTGGTGCTCTGCAGGCCTTGGGTCTTGGCAGGAGCCAACATACACACACACACACACGGGGGCACACACACATAGTTCTATGCACATCATAGCCCAAGTCACATACATACAGTTTATGCCCTTGTGTGCACACGTGTACACAAGCGAGCTGAGTCACAGCGCAAAATTTACAGCTGGGGAGAAAAGAAACTGGCACAAGTCATGTATTGAGTTTGCAGAAAGACTCTGTATCTTCAATAGACGGAAAAAAATGCTTTTCAAAATGAATCGCCACATGAGACAGATTTTAGGAAACTTTTAAAACTGCTTTAGAAACCGCAATAATAGATGACAGCAAAGAAAAGCACAGTGAGCGATATCGGGGATATTGGGTCGGATGGGCTTGAGGTTCACCTAATTTGGTTTAAAGTGAAATAATTAAGCATTAGATAATAAAGCTCTTCTCTCTTGTCCTCTCTCAGCTCAAGTGAAAATGGCCCACAATCAGCCAGTACATTACTTTGACAGACATGGATGTGAGTGTGTGTGTGTGTGTGTGTGCGTGTGCACGTGTGTGTGTGTGTGTGTATGTGTGTGTGATTGTCTGTGACATCTGAGTAGCTGTGTGATAATAAGGAAATGGTTCAGTGGAGAGGAAGAGACAGTGGGAACGAGAGC
Source organism: Selene dorsalis (assembly GCA_900303245.1). Taxonomy (NCBI): domain Eukaryota; kingdom Metazoa; phylum Chordata; class Actinopteri; order Carangiformes; family Carangidae; genus Selene; species Selene dorsalis. The sequence continues at coordinate 29,910 of OMNW01011700.1, read as the reverse complement.
TGGTTTGGCACTGCTATGTTGGAACAGAATTACTGAAATCCCTGTGACACACACCATGAGAAGTGGCAGTGTCAGTGTTAACAAGCCAGAACACATATATACACACACACACGCGGACTTACACACACACTGAGGCTGATTAATTGTTGAGCTCTATGAGGAGCCCAGAGCAGTATTGTGCTGTCTATGAAACATCTTACGTCATTAGAAGCCAGAGTAAGGGGTAAAGATCAATAGGAAGTCAATAATGTTTGGAAACCTGACAGTGATGGGGCACTGTGATTTATTTGCCACAGGAAATGGATGAAGGAAGTTCGTTCTAAATCACCCAATTGCATTTAGTGTTACTGTAGTGATTGTATGTGAAGAGATTTACAGTACTATTGTAGATGTGGATGGCAGGCTGTTCATTGAACTCATACTGTTGCCTGATCAAATCGCAGTGAGACAGAAACATCCATTAAATGATTTCTCATAACTGTTTTTTATAATTAATAATAATAATAATAAGTCTAAAAATAGTGACAAATCTCCATGACAGTTTCTCCAAGTCCAGTCTTTTCAGATAAAGAACCCTTATGTCATAAATATAAAGCTACAGCCAGGGGATTTTTGATTTAGCTTATCATTAAGACTGGAGCTTATCACTAAGAAGAAAACAACAATTGTCAAAAAAAGAAAAAGAAATAGTTCATATTTTGTTTTTTGTCTGAATTCAACAAACAAGCTCTAGTGCGTTCATTTAAAATGGCTGAGCTGAGGTATTTCCCCCCTGCATTCATATTTAATACATGAACATTAGACTGGTGTCAGTTTCCTCATAACTCAGGGAAGTGTTGACCTGTGTCTCTGAGGGGAAGAAAAGGTAAGAAAGAGGTGAGGAAATGGGTGAAGAGTGTGGCAGTGAACAGAGGAGAGATGAATGAAATGACATTGTGTGTGTGTGTTTTCAAAATTAAATATTAAGGCGGAAAGGGAAGTAGAAAGGTTCCCTTGAGATCTTCTGGCCTGGACAAGAAGCTCCTGCTGGGATTTTATGTGTACTGATGTGTGTGTGCTTGTCTGCATGTGTGCATAAGGGCTACAAAGAGCTTTGATTCTCTCCTTCGTTTGATCCCAAACTGCTCCCTTTGTACCGACTGCTGTCTGCTGTGTTACCTGACAGTGCAGCTTCGGGAAACCATGTGAGTGAGCAGGAACAAGTGTGTGTGTGTGTGGGAGACGTAATTGGCATGTCCATCTGACTGAAAGTGCTGGGTAGTGCAGGAGTGGAGCTGATAACATGGCAATTAAGCTGAGAGAGAGAAAGAGAGAGAGAGAGAGAGTGAGAGAGAGAGAGAGACCCCCAATCAGCACAGCGTGCTGCTGAGGCCCACAGAGAAAGGTGGGACTGCAGGGCCAATGGGCGAGTGCCCCCAGATGTGACTTAATTTGTCTCACTGTTAGACTGAAAACAAGGAGGCTCCTGAAGGGCTTGTCCCGAACATGGCTGGCTGTATCGTGCATGCAAAGCCATCCGCTCTCCAGCTGAAGGCACCTGCTCCTGGTCCTGCAGCCGCTGCAGAAATCTTCTCACTTTAAAACGGATTTGAGTGCAAGCAAAGTTCCTGGTTCACATCTTTCGCTGCCTGTTGAATTTTATGTGGAGGAAACAGAGCAGAGTTACTTTATCACTCTGTTTGATTTTGATACATCTCTTACTCTTTTCTTTCTTTATTTCTTTTTTTTTCGTTGTTGCTCCGAGTCATAACCTCCCTGGAATGAGTAGTACAACCACCACAGCTGAGTCGCCGTTCCTGATCACTCATTCTGCTGACGAATCTACAAATTGTCTGCAATTTTCATTCTCTTTCCTGTGTATCTTTCCTCTTTTTCAGACTGTTTACCTCTCAGCTTCTGTGGAGCATTAACTTTTATCTTTTTTCCACCAGCTCTCCGCCCATTCTATAAGCCTATTTCCTCCTTTTTCATTCCTCTTTATCTTCTTTTATCCCCTCATCCTGGTCTCTTTGTGCGGATGCAGGGATGGTGTAGAGCAGATTATCAACTCATTCTCACAACGGTCATTTATTCACTTCATTGTTTGCAAACCCCTCGGTGCTCAATAACCTTTGTGTTGTTTTGTGGGAGTGTGTGTGTGTGTGTTTGTGTGCGAATTTTGCGCCATCGACTGGTTGTTATTTTTCGACACGCTACATTGCTCAGACATTTCCTCTCTAATATGTCACAGAGTTTTACGAGCGCCGACATACATGTACGAACAAAGTAGGGTACTTGTGTGAGAGTCATGGCCCGAGGACACTCGATAAAGTATTGAGTGCTGAGCCCCGCCACATCCCATTCTCTCAACAGGCCACAGTGTGAGTGCACCGCATCGATTTACAGACCACATGTGACAATCACAATGAACTGTAGTCCATTCTCATCGCCGTGAGCTTGTGTGTGCATGCGTGAGTGAGTGCCAACTTGTACACCGACTCCACACGGTTCACTCTGGGAAGTTTAACCTCTGCAGACAGCAGCCATCTGCTTGTGGGCAAATGCAAAGAGTTATAATGTGAGAATACGAGGAAGTGGTTTCTCTATGCTCAACAGACAGAGTGTGGTGGGTCCCTGCCGGACGGCTTTCCATGTTATCATTGAAGGTATTTGTTTTGTGAATTGCGGGCAGCTAGCACGCCACATTCTGTTTGTGTAAATTGCTTCTTTGATTTCAGTTTAGAGAGGAAAAAAAAGATAATGGTAAAACCCCTTTGTCTGATTGCTTCAGTCACTTTAGGATTCATTGGTGGACCATCTGGTTTATCGCTTGTGGATCCAAATGATCGGCTTAAATTGCACTTGAATTCAAAAGATTTTTTTTTGGTTATTGAAAATGCATGCAGACATTTGTGTGTTAACCTCTAAATTACTAACTTCCTGCTGTTAATTGAGTGTGTTCCTTTATTAAGGCCATTGTGCTCAGATGGAAATGGAGTATCTGAGAGCTGTAATATCTTGTACCCAAACATCCGTTAATCTACTCCGACAGAACATTTTGCCAATGAGGGGAACAGCTGTAAACAAACACTAAATATTTAAAAAGCCAATCTCGCCTAAGCTGCAAAGTTACGTGCTTCTGTTCATTTCATCCCCCACATCATTTTGGATTCTTTCCAGTGTAATACAGAGGAGGACGGTCTGTCTGACAGACAAACTGTGAAGACATTTTAGATCACAGCATGCACTGAGATTTGAAAGCTGAAGAACAATGTGTTATTTTTATGTGACGGTGAAAATGACTGTAATTCAGCAAACAGGGAAGATCACAGTGGCGGCACTCTCTCACTTCTATTACACTGAAATGTCAGAAATCTTAAATTGTGAGTCTGAGAAGCAAGTTGATCGGTTTTGTTTTTGTTTGGGGTTTTTTTTATCTGAAATGTATTCAATCAATAACACAGACAGTAAAGCAAGAAACTAGTTTGAGTTCACTTCTTGCATCTGACCTTTCACAGTATTAAATTATTCAGCCCATCAGACCCATTACAATTTAGCCTAACCTTTATGCTGCCTGCCTGTGGATGCCACTGCCATGTGAATTTCAAACTATTTAAACTTGCATAAAGTTATGCTCTGTCTGTTTGACCTTTTTATGTAATTTTCATCATTTCATGCTATCTCCTGTCTGATGCCTCGATCTATTTGGAAGTCCTAACCACGCTAATTCTAAAGGATTCATCCAAGGTTTCCATAATAGTGATAACAGTGTAGTGGGTGCGTGCGGACAGATTGATCATCTGATTACGTGGACAGTTAGGCTGGTTTGTACAATAATAATACAATATCTCACAAACAAGATCATGCAAATAAACATAGATGGTGTCCGCCCTTGAAGCGCTTTGACACTTAAAGCTTCGTAAGAAAAACACTGATGCCTTTGTTTTTACTAGATCCACTGTGATGATAATACAGTAAATTTCCCTATGCAAATAAACTGGAGTTTGTGTTAAACAGTTTTCAGGGTCGAAGTAGCTGTACTACAACGTAATGCATGCAGTAGTTTTTTAAGAATACAACAAGAGGCATAGCCCTAAGCCCACATTCACACCCATATACCCACTCCTGCCACGTACAAGGTCCTGTTTCCAACTAAATGATCTAAGTGCCTCAGTTGTCAAACAATATCCTGATTGGCGATACTCATTTTGTGTTGTGAGCCTGGTGAGTCAATCTATACATTCTGATGTCACTCAACCAATGGGCAAAGATTTGACCCCATGACATGCTTTCAGTGCCACCCCCCTCCCACCCCCCAATCCCCTCTGTTTGCATAACGAAGCAGAAAAGAACAGTAATAGAGGAATTTAAATAAGAGTGTAAATAAATAGAGGACATATTAAAAAAGACTAAATAAATACAGAATCAAATTAAATCAGAAATATCAGTTTGTCACATTCTATTACTTGAGTCATACTTTTATTTATTTTTATTTTTGCGTATTTAATGGGATACTCTTTTTTTCTGGGCTACTGAGTAATCTGTTTATTCCTCTTCAGTTTTGGCAGTTTCAGTCCTAATGTTGCCAGGTCACTGTCTGTCAGCACTGCTCAAATCGTACCCACGCAGTCTAGATAAAGCAGATTAACTGAAGTTTTTGATCATTAACAGGTATGACAGTGCCTTTTTTGGTTATTCTGTTTTGAGTGTTTTATTTATTTAGCGATGAATACTGTGTAGAAGTTACAGAGAAACTGTCAAACAAAACTCAAACACTGACATTGTCTGTTAAATTGATATGAAAATTTGTTAGCAAACAATTAACAGTTGCAATCAGTTACTTATTAATACATCCAACAAATGGAGTAACAAGGATAAGAACAACATATAACTGGAGCACTCCATGAACCAGAACACAAGATGACTCGGTCACTAGTGCACATGTACGAACACTCATTGATCTTGTCTGTCCCCGAGTTTCATCAAGCCTGATCAAAACCTCACATCCTATTACTTGACCTCATCCCTCTCCTCCTCCTCCTCCTTCTCTCCCTCCTCTTACCTCCTCCCCCGACATTCGCTCTGAATAACCGATTGTCACTGGGACGTAATCTGTCCTGAATCATCATGGGGGACTTGGCTATGAAGGGGAGAAAATAACAGAATCACACGATCTCCATCAACTCCTCTCCTCTCCCTCTTTCTCCTTCTCCATTACCTGATGCAATTAATATTAATGTCCTACTCCGAGGCCATTGTCCCTTTTGTGACATGTCATCTTACTTATTTTGACATTTCTTTGTTCCTACATTTATCCTGGGCTTCATTCCTTCATCCTCTTAAGAGGGCATGACCGTGTCAGACCTCTGTAGTCCATCTCTTCTTCTCTGTCATTCTTCCGTTTCCTCCTTTTGTGTGAGTTCCTTTGAGCAGGAGTGGATATGACAGCCAGTGGCCTCGGGTGGGAGAGTTAGGTGGACTCTGTCTGTGTGCGATGCTGTCCGTGTGTGTGTGTGCGTGTGTGTATGTTTTATCTAAAGTGATCTGTAATTGTATGTTCTCTGACATGGTGATGTATAATCAATAGTTCTGTCCGTCTCTGTGGAAGTGCTTTGGGGACCAGGTTGGAGAGAAAGAGAATAAAAGTCATCCTGTCCTCAAAGCTGCACCTTCCTTTTTTTTTTTTTTTTTTGTTTTGTCACATCACTGCCCAAAGAGAAGGAGCCAAGGTCGGCCTGGCATTTCTCATACCAGCCTTTGTTGTTCTCTGCTCCCAGGGTGCAGTTGGACTTCACCAGTGACTATCAGAATCACAACAGAAATGCCAACTCCACCTGTGTTCTGGGCTACACTTTGCATTGGGAGCCATAATTGCTTCGCAGTATGAATCCTGAATTCAGCTTCTGTCGACATGGCTCGCACATACAGACTCTTTGCAGCTTTATTCAGATCCGCTGTCCTAAACACAAGCAGACAGGGATTACACAGATGTGTGGATATATATGCGAGTCAGCATGCCGGCAATCGTGAGTCACATTCACGTATGCATGAGCATGCCAGCGTTGGCCAACACACACAACATGCACGCACAGATTTCAGTTGGCGTTTCCCTCATCTGTGTCCTGATAAGAGTTGGTGTGTTGTTATCTTCAATCAGCCTGCATTGTGGATGTCCATTGTTTACTCCCATTTCCCTATCTACACATTCAAATGACACTGATAGTTTGTGAAAGGTAAACCTCAGCCCCAGCCTCTGTGACAATGTCTCATGTCAGAGTGGATAATAGACTGCAATGCATCATGGGAAGAAAACCCTAGGGTCCTAGGGTTTTATATTTATTTTTAAAGCTGCAACCAAATTCCCCCCCCCTCCTGCTATTTCAAAATGGAGTAATTTCATGGCTCATTCCTGAGGTTAAGACCAGGTCTGGTGGAGAGGAGGAGTTGTAAATAGCCCCTTGCTTTACCCCCGACATACTACAGCCCCAACAAATCTGGATCACTGGTAGATGTGTTGGTGAAGCTGGCAGCATTGGTGTGTTTGATGCTATATTTGGACTCCAGGTTTAAGGTACATTACTGAGGCATGAAATCTGCATGATGAAGTTTCACCCTCTTGCAGATTACAGGGGAACGAGAATGACTGATTTTTTTTTTTTTGCCTTTCCTCTTTCATATAAAACTTGCAACGCAAATAGAAATTTTATCTTTTGAGTTGAATAAGAGGTAGTCGATACAGGGAGGGGGCTGATGCCAATATCATGCAGCTGAAATACGGCACAGCAAACCTCTATGAGTCTGAAGCCTGGAGGTGGATTAGACCAGAGCACTTTCCTCGTGAGGAGGATGAGGAGACACACACACACACATGCAGCTCAGAAGTTGATGCCAAGGTTGTGCAAAGATCAGACTTCTACAAAAAGCCTACACAGCAAAATAGTCCACATGGACTAATTTAGATGCTCACTTTTGGAGTTAAATGAATAATGTCCAGTGATGTCATGTTAATCTACCGTGGGTTTTGGCTTGGAACGACCTTCCAAGGTGCCGCACCTAACTGTTTAATTACCTTTTCAGAAGGGGATACCTCTGAGGTTTAGCAGCCACTCTGCACAGCAGATATGCTAGTCAGTCAAGAGGAGGTGATATGAGGTTACACTTCACTGGGCAGAGTCATATTGACCTATCCACACACAGACACACACACACACACACACTGATACAAACACCTGCCCTTGGCTTTGGCACCTTCACCACCAACCATTCTTTTTCTTTTCCTCCTACCTCCTTCTCTTTTTATGTGAATCTGAAGTTAGCTTCCTGAGCTTTTAAAAATGCACTCTGTTGCTGGGAATCTTATTTCTTTTTCATTCACTGACTGTAACTCATATGATACATATCATTCTTTTTTCATTTTTCCATCCACCCTCCATCATCTCTTGTCTTCTCTCCACTCCCCCGGATGGAGGTGATAAAAGTCACCGGCAAGGGCAGCGAGAGATAATACAACAGCAGTTAGTGATAAATAGGACAGAGGAGATTTGGCAGTTGTCCGAACTGATCAAATGCATGTTCAGACAGACAAGGGGAGGTGACAGATAACCCCCCTCTGCTGAATGGTGAGATTCAAAGATCCATTTAAGGACAGGAAGCTTTAGCACAGCAAAATCCTTTCATTCGGTCTTATTACAGTATTCTGCATTTGCATTTTCTTAAAGCTTTGTGTTTCTTATAGCATCCAGCAGACGTATACTGTACAATGTCATTTAAAAAAAAAAAGACATCACTATGAAGCTCTGGATAGTTAATCGCTTTTGGCTTATTCTGAATTCCGAGCCGTATCCTGTGCCAAGAGGGTAAGCTGACCGAGTCCATTAAAGCTCGCAGGATGAACGCTTTGTCTTGGTTTTATGACTGCTGGAGGTGGCGAGGTCCAGCAACATGGCAGAGATTGAGATTTCAGTGGAACAGGGAAGTCATGATTTTTTTTCATTTTTGAAGTGCTGTCTGTAGAACGCTGTCTAATAATTGGAAAGCTCCCTCTGTAACAGCTTGTGAGATGCAGTTGTTTCGTGGTCTATTAATGCATCTCCCCAGCTTCATTCCTGAGCTCCTTTACCTTGATACAGTTTGATCAGTTTACTGTCAGTTTGCATGGATCAAGAGCTAATTTACAGCACTGCCTCACCCTCCCCTCTCTTTCTTGTCTGTTTTGCTCTTGCTTTTGGGCTTTCTCTTGTCTCTTTCCTTGAGATTGGCAGGTCTTTAGAGCTGCAAGGCGCTTAGCTTCCCACGTTTCTTCCTCCTGTCTCCTCCCCCTCAGTCTGACTGGCAGTAATTACATCAGGGTTGGGCCTAGTTTATCCCGATGACCTGACAACCAGGAAGAGACAGAGAATCACTGAGAGATAGCGAGAAAAAAGAGAGGAAACAAGAGGGACGGTGCTGTGAAAGATACAAAAGCGGCAACATGCAGACATGGGGAAGGTGGGAGTGAAGCATGGAGAGCAAGAGCGGGTGGGGGGGAAACATGTACACGAGGGGAGAGAGGCAGAACAGGTCACACATCAGTGATTCCTGACAGGCCTTTCTTCTCTTTCATTGCCACCCTCTTTTTCATTCCTCCATCATGGCCATGTGAATTCTGTATTCACTATTGCTCACTTGGATTTTGGACCTTTGGAGAGAAATGTTTTTCTTTCTTACCCCTCTTCACTCATCTGCAACCAGATGTTTCACACAAGCCTTTGCTGTCATACAGCAAGTCCCAGTGGTGTGCTGTGCCTTTCTAAAATGGGAAGCCTTGTTCTCTCTTGTTGGTCAAAGGAATGTCAGGTTGTGCTTGTAATGCTTCTGCGCCAGTGACAGTCAGGGCCTTAGGCATTATGTTTTTGGTTGTCTGTCCATTCATCCCACTCTTGTGAATGTGATATCTCGGTAACACCTTGAGGGATTTTCTTCTAATTTGGTACAAATGTCCAGGTAAACACAGGGATGAGCGAATCACATTTATACTCTATATGTTCTTGTGAAGGTGAGATTTCAGGGATGCCACAGGGGAATGTCATTATATCCGGCAAAAACGCCCACTTGGATTTAACAATGGACTAAATTTGGTGGTGAAAGGTCAAATGTCAAGGTCACTGTGACCTCACAAAACATGTTTTTGGTCATAACTCTCAAATTACATACACTGATCATTGCACAGTTGAACATGAATTTCAAATAGGATGAAATGTTGTAGTGATGACGTTGTATAAACAAAAATCAACTTCACTCTGACATCATAAGGTTCGGCAAAAACACCCCTGACTATTCGTTGATGTAATTTAGCAACAGGAGATTAATATTATATTTCCTGCAAGCTGGCTGGTTGGCAGTAGCACACAACCATGAGGCAGTATATCTACTTTTGTCTGTTTTTACTTCCATTTTTAGCTGAACCACAGCAGCAGGGCCAGCAAAGTAATCCTGAATGTCTGTGAATGACTGACTGAGTGATCTTAGTCGGATGATCATATTTCCAGTCTTCTTTCAATAGGGTGGTGTTTATAGGCTGCAGTGTTGACAACTCAGTTCATTTATTGGTACACTGAAAGTACACTTTTCAATACTATAAATGTAGAGGATGGCTGGACTGTGTATAGGTGCAAACCGTGGGCTTAGGGTAAAACCTTTTGTTACATTACCTTGCTGCTCCAGTTTCCCAGAGACTTGAAATCTGTAGGGAAAGTTTTTTTTGCCAGCATACGTCTTTGTTCTATCTTCATGTCTATTCACTTCTTTTGTAGTTAGTAGTATGGGAATATAGGTTATAGCCACAGGGGGAAAAACTATCACCTAGGAATCACATCACCGAAAGAATGAAGAAGCAACAAGAGACAAATGGATGAACACAATGGGAAGACCTTATATGTCAACACACTGACTTAAAAAAAAAATCTAATCTCCCTTTAAAAAAAAAAAAAAAGAAATCTGGTCCCTAAGGTGGAGAGTGGGGAACAAAATTCATTTGTCATTTGTGGGAGATGAAATGAGGCTTAACTCAGACAATGTTCTGATATTGTTCCTTTGTATAGAGACTTTCTTTTTCATATTAAAAAGTAATGAATGCAACATTTATTATGCCTTGTTCCACTTTTAGTTCTATCATCAGCAATTCTGTCTCTGTCTCAATGACTACGTTTACATGCATACATGAAAATGCAGCAGATGCATATTTATGGCTCAGGAAAATAAGCAAAGGAAGTTGTGGAATACCCTGGATGCTGTGCAACCCTGCTCTTACTTGCCTCTTGTTTGTCTTATTTCTTCGGTGGTATTGAAGCATTGAAGGCATATATTTTAAGTCTTTCCGCTGTGCACCACGCTGCAATTCAGCATGTGTATTTGTTACTAATTTATTACAGTGTTAGTTTTTGTTGGACTTGAGATTTAAATATTTTGGCAGCAAAGACGCATCCCGCTGAGTAATGATCTTTCCTTTCCACAGTGATACTCTCCCTGACTGAACTCACATTACACTGGTTAGGAACCTGGTCTACCATTGTATTCTAAATATCTGAGGTTTCGCTGACTCAAATTTAGCCTTTTCTTTACCGGGTTTCTTATAACCTTCAAGGAACAGGTTTCTTGTTTACATTACTCACCTGAAGAGTATTGGCATCTCCAGAAAGCAAACAATAACCAGGTTGCTTTCTCTCTTTCTCTGTTTTTCTTCTATTCTTAATTCCCTTGACCTTTCGGCTCCCTTTAACTATCACCTCTCCATTACATCTGGCTAGTGAGCTGTCATATCCTCTTGAATCATTCACATTACATAAAAAAAACAAATCCATTGCCAAAGACAGTCAACAAGCCTGTTCGTCTTGATGTGAACTGCAGGAGATGCCACGTGGCTGTTACTGAACTGTGCACTGACCTTGCATTGACAATTTTTCTTTTGCTTTGCTGGCTCACATCTAACTCTCAGTCCTGGGAGGAAGACTGGGAGTGAAAGACACTGAGAGGATAGATGAAAAAAACATCAAATATTCATGATGCAGGATTTAAATAATCAAGGACTAATCTAGCAAGAGAGACACAATTCCAAAAATTGTGTGTGGCCTCTGTGTATATGCACTCAGTATAATTGGAGATCACAGTGGAGGAGCACTGCTGCCCACCACCATCACCAAAACAGCCATCTGTTTCTATCTCAGTCAGTACACAGAGCATGTAATCTGAAGTGAATGCAGTCTGTTAAGCTCTTTGAGGATTATCAATCATTTATTTAGTTGTTTTTTGGTTTTTCCTGTTGCTCAGTTCACAGACAATGTGTTTGCAACAATGGAAATACAAAGCGAATCTTTATCGGTGTTCATTCTTACACCTCTGCTTGTCTCTCTTTGCTCTTCCCCACCTCTTCTCCTTCCTTTCTCTCTTCTCAGCGGCGTCCAGCTTCAGTTTTTGCCGCGCCTCCCTGGAGCACACAGTGTCTGCTGAGGAGCTAAGCTACCAGCTGCCACGCCGTGCCGGAGGCAGCAACCTGACCTGGCACGACGGCCGCGGCCAGAAAACAGCACACACACGCACCGTCAAGCTCCTGCAGCAGCCCGGCACAGAGGGCATCCAGGTATACAGACGTCCACACAACAGGGGGAGAAGCAGAAGGGAGGAGTGTGTTCGCTGCATGGGAATGGCTTTCATACATGTTTTCTCTCACAAAATCAGATTACAGGCAGATGAAATAAGTAATTTCAGGCAATAAGTCAGAATTGGGAAGATTCAGCTATAACAAACATGAAAGAGAAAGAAGGCTTCTGAGGCCCAGCTCATACTTATTGGCGAAGCAATTTGCAGTGAAATGGTTTGTGCATAATCTGTGGCTGATTTGGATTTTTCAAAAGAAATAAATTCCAGCCATCGGGCAATCACAGCAGTTTAGAAAAAAGAAAGCATGCTTTATTTGTTTATTTATTTATTACCAAATTAAAAAAAAGAGGAATATTTAAAGATTTTCCCACACACAAACATTACGGATTACATCCAGATCATCCAACTCTACATTTAGCTAGTGTTTTTAATGGTTTATTTTTGTCATTTTGAGGCATAATTTGTCATCAGAATTGATATGAACAGAAGAACAGATGTTGTCTTTTTTTCATATTCAAGGAAATGAAAACATTTTCCTTCCCTCAGGATAAAACAGCACATGATAAAGACGCATGACGATATGACAGTATGACACAAGAAAGCTGGCAAACAGACGC
>OMNW01011700.1:0-11596 GCA_900303245.1 Selene dorsalis | reverse complement strand
CATAAAAAAAATCTATATGCAAAGATCTTTATCTGTTTCCATGATTTGTTATGAGTAGTAAATGATCTCTCAGTGGATCTAAAGTACATTTTATTTCTGCTGTAATGATGTAAATTCCCCTGTAGCTATTAAAGACAAGCTATTAAAGTTATCACAGATTCACCTTTTTAGTATATATTGTATTTATTACATTCTTTTCTCAAACAAAATAGGCCTCTGGATTATTATAAATCCTCCTGCTGAATCGGTAACTGTACTAATGGTGACTAGTGTTGATTTATCCTTTTACTTTTATTGGTTGTGGAGCCAGCAGGGAAATTTACTGTTGCTCTCCTCTCATGAGTGCAACCGTCATCAGTTGCCTCATACAGCCAGAACAAAAGACAACTGAAGCCCAAACACAAGCAGAAAAAAGAATAGTAATGGTAGAAGTGATATTTTAATAATTTTACCTGTTTATACAACTCTTCAACTCAAAAGCATTCATAGTTTATAGTTTTTCATATACATTTCTTGTTATAAGCAAACAGTACTTCTCAAGGGTTAGACAGGGTTAGACTGTCAGTGTAGTTTGTCCTTAGCTCACAATAAGCCCCCCGTCCACTGAAAAATCGAATCTCTCCCATCGCCCATGAAAACTTTCATCCCTCTGGGTCAAAGGTTATGACTTTTACACTCGGTACTTAGAGAGCAAACAGCAGGTCCGGGCTAAACTCTATTTGTCTTGTTTACTGTACATTATTGTCCAGCCAGGATCGCAAAGACAGATAGAGATAAAATCACCAGGCTTGCAGCTTCACTGCAGTCAGATGTAAATGGCCATCCAAAGATGAGGGAGCATTTTTACCCTCTCCGGTCCTCACTCAATCATCCATGAGAGAGAGAGCATTTCCACACCTCTTCCAACTCAATCTCAATTAATGATGGGGTTGAGCAGTAAATTTGGGTTATTAAAATGGATTCAACGCTCCATTGAGTCGGGGTAGAAGTATGTGTGTAATTAGGAAATGAGCAAACACACTGGGACAGAGAGATGGAGTTGTTTTCAATTACAGCCTACAAAGCAGAGCATGCCTAGCGAGAGGACCAGCCAGAACTTGAAAGGGCTGTTTTGTGCTTAAATTGACAGGAGGAGATCTCATTATCAGAGATTTAAATAGTTATGAACCTGTGTTCTGGGAGTTGTTGTTGTTGTTGTTGTTGTTGTTGTTGTTTTTTGTTTGTTTGCTTGTTTTTTTCATTAACAAGAAAGAGTGGCAAGATCATTGCATATGAAGCTACATGGGCGTGTGCATAGTGTGTTTGTGTGTATGACATTTCAGCATACATAATCCCATTAAATAGAGTCAGTTATGGAGTGGAACATTTGGCAGCAGTTCTGTGTTTTTCTGCTGAGAATCAGCCAAGTCCTTTGTTGTCGAGCTGGCTCATTCGGGGCATGAATGAGTGATTAGATATGAGAGTAAGTCACACAAGAGGGAGAGAGAGCTGAGGGGGACAAGGAGATGGTTGTGTTTTCTGCCCATATGAACTCGTTGTGACTTTATTGATGTCCGTAATTCCCCCGCACATGGCCGTGGCACACAAAGAAAGGTCTTCTATCTGCCAACTTCCAGGGGTCAGAGGAAAGTGGAAGAGGAGAGCGAGAGAGAGACAGAGAGAGAGAGAGAGAGAGAGAGAGAGAGAGAGAGAGAGAGAGAAAGAGCGAAATAAAGGTGTGAGGGTGAAAGATAAAGATGACAGAATCATACTCATACTGCGCAGGCTGGATAATGAAGGCAGTGCTGCCAGGGAAAATTACCTCCAGAAAAAGACCACACAGAAATAATATATGGAATGTAATTACTGCATCACGATATGTTGTTGACAGAGGGTTGAGGACCAGAATTGGAATAATTCAATGTGTGAGAAATTATGGTCATGTTGTGGAAATTTGCATCATGGTCTCCAAATTAGGGTTGAAAGGTGAAAAACTGGGCGCTCATTGAATCAGAAGAACAGCATCTGTTTGCCCTTTAGTGTCTACAAGCTTTTAAACCTTATGTTCGCTCTTACAGTGGATTACTTTCGGGTTACATTTAAGCTCATTATGGGAATTCCAGTTGTCTCATACATGAGAGAAAGAGTAACCTTTTCGAATTATTACATGGTCATGGTAACTCTGCAGAACAATTTTCGCTGGTAGCAGGCTACATAATACTGTAAAGACCTTTAATAATCTGCTTTCCATTTACATATACATTAAATTTACATTATTTACACTCTGTACATTTTCTATTTGATTTACTAAACTACCAGAAGGCATTTTTATGAATGAATCATACCTGCAGTTTTCATAATAATGAGAAAATCCATTAAAGCTATAGCGATTATAAGGTGATGATGTGGAAACTAAAAATTAAAAAGTAAAATAAAAAGTGAAATAATGAGCCTGTAAATTGGAACTGCAGTAAAAATAATAATATCTTTCTGTCTTGTGTTATTCTAGTTGCGTCCGGGTGAAGCCTTCACTGTGTACCACACCAGTCCTACGTTGTCCAGTTTGTCCAAACCTGTGGTGCTGTGGACTCAGCAGGACGTCTGCAAGTGGCTTAAGAAACACTGTCCTCACAACTACCTAACCTATGTAGAGGCCTTCTCTCATCATGCTATCACAGGTACAGTCCACAACACACGAAGTTCAGTGCACAAAGGTGTTTCCCTGCATGGTTTCCTTCTAAGACCATATACTGCCATTGGTTTTTTTCACATACTGACTGGTAATGTCTACAGCCTAATAGTATAAAATATATTGAACTGGCCAAGGAGTGGCCTTGCAGAGGGGAAGTTTAAGGATAGGATCAGGATTCATCAAGTCTGCCTTGAAATGACAGTGTTGATATGTCCACTATGTTAAAATGGACTCCAGATTTTACTGACTCTCAAATAGGATGTTTAAATTTAGTCATTAACTATCCTGTGTCTATCAAGTTGTGCTTTGGGTTAATATTAGTGCATTTTCCCTTTGCAGACAAATGCAGGACACAAATAATTTGGTTAAAAAAAAAAAACTCTGACTCTGTGTTTGAATTATATTTACATGCATGACATCTCCAAGTCAATCCAATTATTTCTCTTGTACGTCAGACCAGCTTGGATTTATTCCTGCCTCATCTGCTCCGTATAAGACAGAACATGGTTTGCATCTGCATCTATGTTTATGAAAAGCACATGAGTCATTCCATAGATTTCCCCTGAGAAAGCTGTGGCAAATAGTGGTCAAAATTGACATAAGTACAGCTGAGAGAGCTGTGTGTATGTGAAGCTCATTTCACAGAGGATGATTACTACAGCAGCAGAGTCGTTGTGAGAAAAACTCTGAAGAAGAGCTCGGCTGTTTCATCACCAGTCTGGCGAATATGATGAAACTGCAGCTTTTCCAAAACAGTTTGAACACATCCATGTTTGTAAGTAGGACAGTGAAATATCCTGTGCAGCTCACCTGCAGCACAACACAACTCAGCTTTGTGAGAATGAACGTGTATGCAAAGACGATTGATATCTTCTACGCATGTACAGTTTACGATACAAATTGCAGCATCTGATTTCTCCTCTAGTTCAAAGTCCAACATAACCACGTTTGTTCTGTGTTTTTGATTCACTCTGTTTCTAACACCACACACCGCTATTAGAAGGTATCCCTCCGCTACAGCTCAGCTGGGAACTACTATCCAAGGGAAACAAACAGGGGGAAGCTGGTGTTAAATTGACTGTATCCTTGAAAGATATCGACTTGATTCGGCTTTGTGGGACTGCTGAAGTTTCTTATGAGCCTAAACCAAACTTTGGTGCACAAACTCAGCCCAACTTTGGACGAGCAGCTGTGTATTTTGTCTCCCATCTCTTACACCAGAGTTGCATACTTACAATGATCAAGACTCCTATCAATATTAAGACAGACTTAAAAAAAAAAAAATCATTAACTCTCCTTTAATATCTTAAGACCTTGTGGGTGACTTCAGTGATGCTCCTTTGGGCTAAGACATTGCAAACCAATGCCATAAAAGGCTTACCAAATCTCACACAAGTATTATTTTTAGGTTTGTGGTTCCACGGCTTAGCTTTTTCAACTGGAAACAGGTTTACACCCAAATCTCTCCAAAGGAGATTTAAAGTCATTCATGTGAGGTGACGAAAGGAGTGCAGCCTATTTTTGGAGGAGAAAGAGACAGCTGTGGAAAAAAATGGTAGGTTATCATGTTTTAAGTTCAAACAACACACTCTTTCTCACATACACACACACAAATGCATTCAGTTGTTGGTGAGTCTATGCACATACACGAACCACGGCGCCAATAGATGTACATGAGCAGGTGCACACAAACGCATATACAGATCTATGCAAAGACACTTTTTTTCGTACACATCTGCAGACTTCACAGACCAGACGGAGGAGCGGTTTCTTTTTTAGTATCTCGCAGAGAGCAGATTGCTCCTCTGTGCCGTAGGGTTAGCCACCACTCACTTACATTTGCATGTATACACATACACCCAAACACACAGGCACATACAGACACATACTCTGTGGTTTCAGGCATAACAATGCTACCACTGTCACAGTTACAGCAGCTCTGATCTGATCATTTTTATTTATGTATTCTCAAAGAAAGAGAGGGGGATGGGGGGCTGAGATCCAATTATCTCTTTGTATTCACTTGCTGATGTCCAAGCTGGATTTTATTTTTGCCTTGGTTAACAGTGCCAAGTGTTTTCTTGTGTAAACGTTGCATGAATATTTGTGTTTTTATTGATGCATACGATCGGTATCAAAGCATCACACGATTTATATACAAAATCTCTGCCTTTTTTTTGCACGCACAGAAGGGAGCTGGATCTCACAAGCAGTCGCGAAATGGATTCTGTGTCTGTATCATCTTAGTTCACTGACCCAAAAGGAATAGTTTTTCTCTCAGCCTCTTAGTAAGGCTACCATTATAGTGAAACTGCCTCAGGTCAATGGAGCTTTCCACGGCCTCTCTTGCTCTTACATTTAATTGGTGCATAAAGATTCATGCTATCATCTTTTATTGTGCTTTTGTTTTCATTTTGTCAAGACTGTTTTTATTGTTCTTTCTGCGTTTGTACCAAATATTGGGGGGTAGTAGTTGCTGTAGTGGTAGTAGACAGAGTGGTGGTCAAGAGCAGGAATAAAAGTGTAGCTCAGCGTGTGCAATGTGATTATAACTCACTTTGACGGCACAGTAACGTATGAAGAGCTTTCGGTCATATGAACGGTGCCCAATTTATTTTAAACCCGTTATTTATACTCCTCATTGATAAGCAAACCTGTTTCTTTATTTTTGACAGTTCTGAGGACTTTATCTTTTATTTGAATATTTGTACAGCTCAGTGGCAATAGTTATACTTCACTACAGTCATTTAATTTGACAATGTTTTGCCAAACTTTGCTTGATGTGATAGAAGATAACATTTAAGAAGATAAGATATTATCTGAATATATTATTTTGTATAAGATAAGATATTGCCTAAACTTATATCATAGGTGCAGTTTATGCATGAAATTATTCATATGAAATCATTTTGCATAACAAGTGCTCTTACTGACTGATGTGAAAGCAGGGATTTTTTTTTTTTCTACTGATAGAGTATCACTTAACAGTGCCCCCTGTGGCCAAAATGTGTATTACATGGTAATGGTAAACGCTTATTGCAGTGATCTAGTAACACCAGTAAGTAAGCAAACTTACTCAATTAAGCTACTCAGCAATAATTACTCTCAACCTAGCATTTATCCAAATTTAGCTGACGCTAGCTGCTAGCTACTGATCAAATTAAATCAAGTGAGGCTGTAGCAGAAAAACCTGCAACTCCACTGGACTTAACAGTTCATTACCTGGGAGGTAAACTTTTAATTTGCTACAGAAAAAATGCCATATTTCTTCTTTCAGCAGCTACAGTGTCAAATGTCTGATACCTTTTGTATACTCAAAGCAGACTTTGGTCAACATGGAATAAGTAATGGCTCAGGACAGACAGGCTGTGAAAGTTGAAAGCCTGGCAGTGAAAAGGGGGGTACCGTGGTGAGAATGTGATTTAGTGACAGAGACCCTGTTTATTAGTACCCCTAGGTATTAATAACGTGATCCGTATCTAGATTGGTTCTCTGAATAATGGCACAATTGCATTCACACCTGGTGTTTTTTATTTATTTGCTACTATCTACATTCTGCCCACACTGTGATGAGAAATTGCAAACATACAGTAGGTCAGCAGGTTGGAAGACTTCAGCTGTCAGACAGTCATTAATCTGTCATCTGCTGTCCTCAGCTCATGTGCAGATACTCTCTCAGGACTGTGAGCTGGACTGATTGCATTTACAGACTGAGATGTGATCATAAAGCAAGTCAGACCACCGCCAGATGTAGTCCAGCTGCTGCTCCTGCATGAATTTACACCTTGCATTAATATTCTGTTTTCCTTATCTAGGTAATATATCCTGACACTGGTCACAATTTTATATATCAAGTTCATATGCCAGATAAACCAGATCGGATGAAGATATAGGGAGAACATACAGCACATAGAGTGAGTCAAACAGTAAATGTGCCCACAGGGCTACACACTCAACCTTTATGCTACTGTATATACGAGCTGACAGAAATGTAATACTGTATGGAGGCCTTCAGGGAAAGCACAGGCTTGAATTGGTCTATTATCAAAGGTTTAATCTCAAGATCATTCTTTTTATGAGTAAAGCTTTACCTTCCTCCCTGCTGGATTATTTCTCCGACTGTTTTAAGAGTCATTATTTCCTTAGCCAAGACGGTCCTGCTTCCCATTTGCCCACAGAAATTGTTAATAAGCAGATTTTTTTTTAGGCCAAATTGAGAGAAGCGATCTCTATTCAAACAGCTTTTTGTTTTTGTGTCTCTTTTCTCCTTTTGACAGCACTCCTTTCCCTATCTGCAGGCAATTATTAGGAGCTGTATTAAGTCTGTCTGAAGGGAATTGATTTGAGCTCCATTCATCTGCTCTGTCTCATTTGTACCCACACGCAGACACACACATGCGCGTGTATATAAACACACATTCAGGCACCAAGGGCAGGGTTCTTCTAGGACGGACTGGCATTGCTGTGGGGGAGATGGGGTGAAAAGGTTGATGAGTGTGTACACAGAGACAAAGGTGCATGTGTAAAAAAAAAAATACTGTAACTGTGCACAAAATAAATAGAGGCAGTTGTCCTCGCACACAATGGCTTGTTCTTTGTGCTAGAAAACAGAGCACCTGGAAGTAAATAATCTGTCCACAGTACCACATGTGGCACAGACACACACACACACACTTAAAGCATCATGAAAGCTAACTGGTTTGTCATGGCTTTGTCTCCCAGGGAGTGGAGTCTTGCCCACAGCAGAGGTGACTATTGCACGCATTGTCCCAGCCCATGTGGCTAAAAGGCAAAGACTAGTTCTGTACTCATTTTGCTTGTTTAGTTCCAGTGAGAGCCGTGTATATCTTATCTTAAGGGATGCCTCTCTTTATGATAAGATAAAAAAAAATCCCTCAACGTTAACAAAATATTATTCAGAAAAAAGTTTCCTCATTCTATCTAGTAGATAGAAGGAAAAAGAAAAAACACAACCTCTCTGAGAGATTATATACAGAATTTTCTAAATGTTCAATATTTTAATCAAATGCATTCTACCTCCAGAGGACACATACAGCTCTATGCACAATGGAGTAGTTACATAAAAGGAGAAAATGAAGATTGGAGCAGACAGAGCTGCAGTCTGATTTGTGAGAGTGCATTGGTCAGCAGATGAGCCAACTGAGTCCCATATTTGAAAACCTGGGAAGACTGTCAAGAATTCAACCACATGAAATAATGATGGAGAAATAAAATGTTCCTGTAGTTGTTATACACTCATGTGTTTTTTCCTTTTTGCAAAATCCCAAACGTTTTTCTTGGGTTATTTAAATGGTTCAATTTGTGTTACATTTTCCTTTCAGAAGCACTTAACCCAGGCCAGGGGCCACTGAGGGTCAGGGGCAGACCCACCCCAGTCTATCACATGATTACACACACTCACACGTCTGTTCTCCAGCCTAAAGCCTGTCTTATAAAATATGAGTGCCGACTCCCTATTAAGGATATTCATATTTCATGGGCTGAAAAAGAGACAGAGGACAAAGGATTGCAGTTCTCCTTCCATTTACCTCTCTCTGCTCCTCTTCCCTTTTGTTCTGTTCTCTTCTTTCATCTCCTCCCCTGTGCTCTTTGCACTCCTCTCACAGACATGCTTATTAGCTGCGGTGGATAAATATGTGGTAAATGTGTGTGTGTGTGTGAGTGTGTAAGGCATAGAGAAATAATAAGAGAGAGACTGTTTACTTGTATGTATACCAAGCACATACTGTACATAAAATGAGGTATTTTTCCTCTGCAGCTCAGACATAACGCACTGACAGAGGAAGACTGAGATGCAGAGGATGTACTGATGAGAAAGGGAAGGAAATGGGAATGAATAGAATGGTACAGAGAGTGAGCTGCATGAGTAATGGGTCTAATTATGATTTAGGCACCTTACGGAGCTGCTGCAGGTATGATGGATTCCTCTTCTGTCTGCGTCAGTGAAGGACATAGCTCCCTTACCCATAGTAACCTGTGTGTGTGTGTGTGTGCGCTTGTCTGTGTTTGTATTGTGAATGTCTTTAAGTTTTATTCATTGTTCCTTTGTGTTTGTGTGAGTGCATCTTGGTTGTAAAAGCTGTTTACTGTGGGTAATGGTATGTTAAATGTGTGTGTCCCCCGGGTTAACTGCCAAACTCTGTAGTAAAACTCAGCCACATATTAGAGGCAGCCTCAGTAATCCTCCCTCTGCCAGCATCTTCAATAGAGGCTGCAGCGCTTACCAGAAAATCCACACTTTGCTCCTGGATGTAAATGAGATAGCGCATCTGCAAAGAACAACATACGTTTGAACGGAAAATGCTGCAGACACGTTCTCATGCAATATGTAGGTCCTCACATACAAGCCGAAGGGACGTGTAAAGTCTCCTCTCCCTGTGGAATACGTTTGCGTAAAGACTGTGAGGAACCTGCAAGAACATAGGAAACTCCTCAAAGAACAGTGTGCTTTGAACCCAAGGCCGCATATCTAGAGCGCAACTTCATTTATGATCATGTACATTACATGTGGTGCACTCACGCTATTAAGTCATTTAAATATAAATAATTTGGTGACGCTTCACTTGTCACTTTGATCCCCCCTGTTTAGAATTTCTAAGCACTTTGTAAACATTTAATGAATGCTTTCTAACACGCTATAATGCAGTTGTAAAAAGACATATGCGTTTAGTATCATATATACAGTTTGCACAGTTATAATTATATAAGATATGCCTGTAAAAGAATTAAGTTATTGTTGACAAAATACTAAACAATTTGAAATCTTCATATCTTCTTACAACTACATTAGAATACGTTATGAACCATCTGTTAGTAAGAGTGGGTGTAAATGGAAAACATGGGGGCTAAAAGTCAAACAGTTTTCTTATAATTTGGTTGACTTCATTCAACTTAAAGTACTTAGAACAACTAAACCAAATTAATTCAGCCCTCGTGGAAATATTAATGCTGCGCAAGGAAGAATATTTATGTGCATTAATGAAAAATGAACCCATTTGTATCCCTCTTTCTCCTGACAGGACGGGCATTGCTGCGTTTGAACGGGGAGAAGCTTGAGAGGATGGGGATCGTCCAGGAGACGCTGAGGCAGGAGGTCCTCCAACAAGTCCTCCAGCTGCAGGTCAGAGAAGAGGTCCGCAATCTGCAACTCCTTAGTAGAAGTAAGTACCAAGATGGCGAGTGTGTTTGTGTGACTAGCTGTGTTTTTGTGCATCTCTGTGAGCAACGTCTTTTTTTCTTTTTTTGTTGTGTGTCAACGGAAGAGAAGGAACAACAGAGACACAGACAAGCAGGGGGAGAGCTGTTGGGGTTTGGCTAAATTGGAAGGAAGCAGACTGAGGCCATGCATGCCTGCTGTGACATACGTGAAGTTGGGCATCCAAGTGCAATTGTTTGTGGCTGCATGTGGTTTTATTGACGGGAGCCCTTGATTTGCTGCCCTGCCTCTGAATGATGGCTTCGGTAAACACTTTTATTATCCAGCCATCAATAAACTGGCTCAGTAAATCTCTGCTGACCTGGATTCAGTGACTGAGGCTGGCTGGCTTCTTGCAAGCCTGTTTTGACTGGCCATTGTTGTGGGTGGCTGTTTCCTGGGTTCATAGATGGCATGATGTCCACTGAATTGTGTTTTTCAATGCTCCCTTGAGACTTTTTAAAATGTCCAGTTTTGCAACAATATATTTCCTGTACCTGGATAAATACACTGTTGCCCACAAAGTTGGACACATTCCTCTTTTTATTCCTATTATAAAGGTTGATTGTGGTTAAATTTTCACAGTGTGTGGGCGTCGTATAAGCCAGTGGGTTGAGCAGGCACCCAGTATACCGAGGCTATAGTCCTCACTGCAGCGGCGGCACTGGTTCGAGTCCACCTTGGCACCCTTTGCTGTATGTCATTCCCCCTCTCTCCCTGTCTCCTAAAAAAAAAAAAGCATAAGCATTTGCTCTAAATGGTCCAGTCTTTCTTGAGATAAAAGCTTTAAACCAAAACAGAGTAGCTCAGGCAAAGCAGTGAAGTTGTTTTTGACGTCAACTGATCATTGCGTGCAGGGGATCTTACAGCCCCCAGTTACCTTCAGACAATGAGCTGACACGCTTGCACTCACTTTCTGATCATCCATTTGAATGTCAACCAGAATCAGCTACAATATGTATGGATGGAGCTAGAAGTTTGGTGAACACTCCACGAAATGAAAATTGTGTGTGTGTTTGTACTCCTATCATTGTGAGGACAAGTGTGAATTTTAAACCTTTGGAGTGAGGACCATTTTGTAAAGTGAGGACATGTAGGCCGGTCCTCACCATATTTTCATTGTAATGGTTTTTGGAGGTTGTTTTTATGCATTTCTCCAAGTTTCAGAGTGGTCGTCATAAAGATGCCAAAATGGGAAAAATGTGCGGAAAAACGTATTCTGTGTGTATTTCTTGGATACACACACTTTTTGCTCTCTGCTGCCCCCTACTGTCAGTGCAGTCCTAACCATATGAATCTGAGCCACCTATCTACTGTCTTTATAATTTTCTATCCTCACCTGGCCTGTTTGTCAGATAAGGCTCATTTGTAAGATGCATGTTAAAAGAAAGCACAGCTCCACTATCAGCAGCTACAGGGCAGGGATCATGTGTACAGCACATCATCTCAATGTGATGTCGTCAGGACCACCAGAGTGAGAGTCAACTTCACCAGTGTATCCAGTCAGCTGTAGTAACTTTGGACGGCCAGAGACCATTTGTCCTGACATTCATGAGAATTATCAGTGTCCAGCCCACTGTTCCTATGCTAGCATGCTAGGCTTGCAGGTCTGAGCTTCTTACTCCCTGTGGTAGAAAATTTGTCGCATAACCATAACAAGTATTGTAAACTGGACTCATTATTGTATATCTCACTAAACTAAGATTAAA
>OMNW01011697.1:0-30286 GCA_900303245.1 Selene dorsalis | reverse complement strand
GTATCTTTAGCTGGTTGGTGTACTCTGATCCAGGCTTTGGAGGTCTTGTAGCAGTGCTGGAGGTGGGCGAGTACCCCTGCCCTCAGTCCTGGGGTTTTGCTGAGCCCTTCATTGGGTCTCTCCGACCGCTGCGAACGGTACAGTATATAAAGTCTGGGTGTATGTTTGTACTGTGCAGTACTGTCGTATTGTGTGACAAAGTTGTGTTTCTCCATTCCAGGGACCAATAAAGGTGGAACATCCTCATGAAGTCAAGGTTTGTTCTGCATCTGCTAAAATAGCTGGATGATGCTAGAATGTCAGGTGGAGTCACATGATTAGCAGAGGTCCATGAGGACAAAGCTGAGTGTGTTCATACCTTGTTACAAGCTCAGTGCAAACACAAGATATTCACAATGACACCTCAGAGTAACTGTGTCTGTCGTTTCCAGTTCATCTACTAAATTACCCGAAATATTCCCTCATGAGTTAGAGATTGGAAGTTAATAGCATTTTAAACCAAAGTGTTCCAGGAGCTAAAGTAAAAACTAAGCCCACTTTGTGCATTCCTGATTGTATTTCCATCACATGAGTCAAATTAGTCAGATGACAGATTGAAAAACAGATTCATCCTGTCAGCCATTTTTTTTCCTTACTGTGTGACTTTGATGTTCCAGTTAGATGTAATGAACTAATGAACACAAGACATTGCAAAGATGGAAATGGAGAACAACAGTGTCTCCAGGGGAGACAAATTTGATCTTGACTTATTTCTGCTTTAGCACATGAACTCGAATTAACTTATATTTTTATAGTTAGTTTGCCCCTTTGTCTGCTTCACCCACAGCAGCAGCTTTATTTACACTTTAAAACTTCAGGAGCTACATTCAGTCCCTAGCACTTACAGTACATATCCCAGGGTTACTCTGAGGTTTTTGTTGTAGAAACATTTCCTACTTTCCAAGTCCAAACAAAAGGCTCAAGGAGATACCAGTGTGTCCAACCACTTGTTTAGGTTGTGACTCTGCTGTGCTGAATGAGATGTTCTGCTCACAGGAATGAGCCAAAACACACGTAATAAGAAAGACTCATATAATCAGGTTTTAGTCCTCTCTCTACAGAAACTCATTTTGACCTCCCTCTCTCATCCAGGCCTTAGTGTTTGAGAAGCCAAATTTCACTGGAGAGTGCGTAGAGGTGGACAGTGATGTCTACAATCTGCAAGAACAGACAGAGGAGAATAAGAAGACAGTGTCCACAGTGGGGTCTATAAAGATTCTCGGTGGTCTGTGAGTATTTAGTTGAGTTAATATCAAATCCAGCACTCAGTGTTTTTTCTCTCTTGCGATTTTTGTATAATTATTTAATAGTACATATAACTGATATAGTCATGTCTCTGTGTTTTGTCTTGGTAGATGGGTGGGCTATCTAGAGGCAGACTTTGAGGGCCAGCAGTACATCCTGGAGGAGGGGGAGTATCCTCACTGCAGTGACTGGGGGGGATCTGAAGATGGGCTCCTGTCACTCCGGCCTGTGTGCACAGTGAGTATCACCTGAAACATTAACCCTAAAGGAGAAGTGATCCTTTAAACAGTACCCAGCTTTCCTCTGCTTATACTAACAGAGTTTGAATGGACAGTGAGGCACCTGAATCAACACAACTGCTACAGTATGTTTTAAGTCTAAATCTTGATTGTGTCATTATCTTCCCAAGGATTTCCTGCCTCCACACGTGAAACTGTTCAGTGAGCAGAACTTTGACGAGCTGGGGCTCAATGTGGACTTGCTGGGTCCTGTCCTCAACACGGAGGACATGGGCCATGGCATCAAAACCCAGTCTGTCAACGTCATGGGTGGAGTGTAAGTCACACAGTCTGTGCAAACCCTTTCAGTTGAAGGGTGTGTTCCTCTTACCTCACAGAGATGACTAAGTGCCCTGGCATTGTACACACAGACAGGTGCACATACCGGCTTGTATGCTCACACACAGCCCCAGAGAATATAATTATGAATAGTTGATATGTCTGGTTTGCTTCCATCTCTTGAAGGCAAAGATTTACACTGATGATACTAATAAAAAAGAGACTTACATGTGTTTTGCAAAGAGAAGGAAGAGGTCAGAACAAGCTATTCAGTGCCTAATTGTTTAAAATTATCAGTTTCTCTCAACATTGTAGCTTTTTTAAGCCAATGATACGGTGGCCCTGAAAACATGTGCTACACATACAACACAATGTGTTGGGATGCAAAAATGTGAGGAAATCTGGCTGGAGTGCACATGAACCTTTGAATTTAAGCCTATTGTACAGGTACATATAGTACATGTGTTGTAATACATCCATGCAAATCCATCCTACCCTGGTCCTCTGTTGCTTGTGAGGCAAGAATTTGCAGCAGCATATTTTTTAAGTGACAGGTCTTTGTGCTTGAGCTGTATGAATTAGTTTGGTAGCAGTCATACCGTCATCTCTGTTTACCTGATGAATTCTTTTAGAGTCTCTGGGAGGTGTGTATGGCCTGCTTTTGTATTGTGTCTAAGGATGTTGTTTTTGTGTTGCTGGTAGATGGGTGGCATTTGAAAAGCCTGGCTTCAGTGGAGAGCTCTACCTGCTGGAGAAAGGCCTGTATGCGAGTCCAGAGGACTGGGGAGCCCAGAACTTCAAGATCTCATCCATACAGCCGGTCTTCCATGTAAGAAATGATGTGTAGTAAAGCTGCAGCAACTATGTTCATTATCAGTTCCTTTTAAGAGTCATGTACGTTTGTTAGTTTTGATTGCTCCAGGTGCTTTTAGATGTTAGAAGTCCTGCTATACCTTTATTCATGACTCTGAGGAATCATGATTTTCATGATCATGTTTTCACAGTTGTTTTTAATGTTTTATAGAATAATCAGTTGCTCAGAAAGTCATTTTCAGGTTAATCAGTGGTGAAAGTAATAGTTAGCTGCAGCTTTCATTTGTAGGATGCGTTCAAAACAAGACTGATCTGATGTTATTGTTGTCATGTTATGTTCAATGATTCATTAAAGGTAGGGTTGGAGATCCTGGAAAAACGGTTCAAGCAGGCCACATTTTGTGTAATACACAAGTCAAAAGTCCAAGCCCCTTTCTTCAGACTTCCCTCTGAAGCCACGCCTCCAGAGCGCAGGATAGCTCCGCATTGGGTCGCTCCGTGAAGGTTTCACCAATGTAATCCCAACGAGAGCAACATGGCTTTCGGCGATACTGTTGTGTGTAGCAGGGCTTCACTGTGCAGCATCGCTAACTTTCCTCCAGCTTTTTCTCATGGCTCATTCAGGTGAAAGAAAACACCTAACATTATAATAAACCATCCAGCTTAGAGCTACATTGCCACCTACCAGATTTCAGTGTGGTACCTTTGATTACTGGCGTTGTCTTTTCTGCGTTGTAACTCGTTGAAAACTCTGAGCACACACACGATTAGTGGGTGAAGAGTGGTACAGAGGCACAGAGTTGGCAGTTTGATTGACACATCACAATCCAATCATCTTGAACGTGGTGTTCAAGATGATTGGATGGTGTTTTTCCAGGATTGTATGTCCCACAGGTGACTGACTTTTTTCATGTTTGTGAAAAAGAATTCAATGAATTGGTTGCAAATGGAAGAGGATTTCAAGCAATTCAGTAAAAAATGCTCCAGAAATAGATCTCCAACCCCACCTTTAAAATTGAAAACCTTTGTTATCAATAGCCATCTGCTTTTCTAAAGTCTCTTATTCTCCTAATGCTTTCATCTTCTGTGTTCTCCAGGACATGATGACTTCAAAGTTCAAGGTATGATCCCTCCATTCCAGGCTTTATGTTAAAAAAATGAAACCATCTGTGCTAATCACAACATCTATTGCACGTCTGCCCGTCCTGGGTGAGGGATCCCTCCTCTGTTGCTCACCCTGAGGTTTCTCCTGTTTTTCTTGGGAGTTTTTCCTCAGTCAATGTGAGGGTCTAAGGGAAGAGGATTTTGTTATAATGCAGTGTAAAGACCTTTGAGACAAACTGTGTGTAAAAATGGGCTACACAAATAAACTTGCCTTGCTTGGCTGGGTCATTAAAGCTCTTTCGATGTGTGGTACAGATGCAGCTGTACTCGGATCCAGACTTCCAGGGAAGGCTGGTGACTCTGGAGGAGAGTGCAGCAGCTCTGGAGGAGGACTTCATACCCAAGTCCTGCAAGGTGTTGGCTGGCAGGTAGGCACGACTCAGCCTGGAGCTGTCAGGGACATGCTCTGTATAAACAATCAGGCAGTGTTAAAAAGTGATTTCAAATGAAGTATATTTGGAGTTACTGTCAAAAGTGAAGAACGCTGACAACAGTAATGTGTCTATTTGTGTCAGCTGGGTGGCATTTGAAGGGACCCAGTTCACTGACAACATGTATGTGCTGGAGGAGGGAGAATACCCTGATGCAATGGCCATGGGCCTCCTGTCTTCAGACTCTACCATCCGCTCATTACAGCCAACTGGACACGTGAGTACTGTGTGTGTGTGTGTAAAATATTTTGAAAATGACATTTGTGAGCATGTATAAGAACCTGAGTGATGTGCACTCTGTCTTCTTGCTGTGCAGGAGTTCTCTCTGCCCTCCATCATCTTGTTCAGTAAAGCTGGCTGCAGAGGTCGCAGGGTGGTGTTGACCAGCGGCACTGTGAACCTGCTGCAGGCAGGCATGGAGACACACATACGCTCCCTGGTGGTGGAGGGAGGAATGTACGTCCCAGTCACTCAATTTCCACTTACATTATATGTTTCGTACCTTTACAGGCATGATAATTAATGTGATTAATTAGAATAACAAACGATTAGCCAAATCACCATCTATTAAAACACAAATGACACATGTTATTAATATCGAATGCATTGGCAGGTCATGAAATAACAGATAGCAAAACACAATTAAAATGGTCAGTGTTTAATTGTAATGGTTGGATTTGGACTGAAACGCCAAATGTTCTAGAAATGTTCCAAATTTTCTAGAAATTGAACTTTTTAGCTTGATTTAATCTGGTAAAACCTGTTATGGAAGTTTAAACTTGCCAAGTTTTTACCTTAACACTGAACCAAACTGGTTAAGTGTTAAATTATTTTCATATTCATCCAAAAAGTTTGACAAGGAATCATGAAATTCCCACAAGGGGTGAGAGCTTAGTTTATAGGGCTGACAGGTTCTCATGAAGAGCATTAACATGAAGAGCCCACCAAGGCAATAAAAGGTGTTAAAACAACGAGTGTAAATCATCTGTAACTGTAAATCACCTACAGTGTAAACCAGTGTTGAACTGCATGGCTGGCTGTCATCTTCTCTCCAGGTGGGTGTTGTATGAAGGCAGCGGTTACCGAGGTCGACAGCTGCTTCTTCAGCCCGGGGAAATTGTTGATTTCAGCAATCTATGCAGCTGGCAGCAAATAGGATCCCTGCGCCCACTGCTCCAGGTAAAGATGGAAGGAATATACAGTAAATTGTGTATATATATAGACTGAATATATACAGCAGATGTCATAATTCAAGTTAGTGTCTTTGTTTTATTTATGTTAGGCTCCCCTCATAGAAAGGGACTTTGAAAATGAGGAATATATGATAGAATACAAAAGCAAATAAAACACTGTCACATTAATAAATGTTCAATAAAACAATGACACATCTCATTGTAAATCACATTGACATATATTCATGAATGTTTTGTATGTTCTTCTCCAACAGAGACAGATGTATGTCTGTCTGAGAAACAGGGAAACAGGAAGTTTGATGTCCCTGACAGGAGCTGTGGATGACATTAAGCTGATGAGGGTGCAAGTCATGGAGGAGACAGAAGGTGTAGAGCAAGTGTGGCTCTATCGGGATGGACAGCTCTCCTGCAAGGTACTAAACCACATCAGTACCAAACAGAGCTGCTAAACCACAGGCCAGGGTCCACTTCTAGATGCACCTAAACTTCTTTATAACCACACAAGTCAACGAGGTTTAGCCTCTTGAAATCGTTAAGAATTACCTTCAATATCATACTGTGTCCTGAGAAGTCCAGTGATGACACCCACCACAAGACACAGAGACAAAGAATGAATGGTGGTTGCAGGTGCAACAACAAGAAAGAGAACCTTCACCTACTTTTCTCCACAAACACAGTCAGCTGACTTCAGAGGAAAACACAACCAGACCCAGCATCACCAGCTGCTTGTACAGGGATCTGCTGTGGTGTGTGATCAACGCAGAATAAAACTGCTCCCGTGCTTTGTTGTGAAAGTTTCACATCACTCTGTGGAACTAACTCCGCACATGAAATCAAGGACATGGTTAGCAAAGGGCAAAATAGGAAACCTTTTATATTGAGTCCACTGTTTAGTTGAGCTCAGTGAGGTGATGTGTTCAGGACCGTTTGTTGTCCAGGATATAGCAGGAGCAGGAATAGTGGTGGATACTGATGTGATGGGACAAGCATCAAATATTTTCAAGTATTTTTAGAAATATTTATTCACAAAATTGCAGTTTACTTGATTATCAGCAAGATAGAACAGATAAAATATCCTTTAATTCAGATTGTGGTAGCTAACGTGGGGGAATGACTTCAGCAGCTTTCAACAGCTTCACCCAGTTTGCTGGAGTGTGTACCATGAGTGGTTAAAGCAGCACTCATTAATGCATCTGTTTCCATCTTTCCTGTGTCCAGCTGTTGGAGGACTGTTGCCTGGAGACCTCAGGCAGCATGGTGATGGCCGGCTGTCGACTTTGTGTATCTCCAGAGCGGGGTAAGGATAACCAGCTGTGGAACGTCACCCCGGACGGTCTGGTGCGCTGCCACCTCAACCCAGATCTGGTCCTCGAGGTCAAAGGTCAGAAAGCTTTGTCTTCACTTATCTACCTGTGGTTATTGAGTTTTTTTTAGGGTTTACATATAAAGGATTCTTTTAGCCTGTGTAGTTGTGCTCCAGTGTGTGATCAGATGGAGTTTGGTTGTGATGTAACAGCTCCATCTCCTGGTGTGTTGAGGAGGTGCAAGCGGTGAAACTTGCTGGTTGCATCAGTCACTTGTTCTGTCTTTTGTAAACTCATCTGTGGCTTCGACCCCTGTATGTAATGACAGTTTTTTATTTCATACTTTTGTCTTTCCTCATAACTCCTGCTCTGAGAAAATACCAGTTGTTGAAATGTCAGACATTAGTTCTCTGGATCTCTGGACAGTTCTCTTTATCAGTTAGTGTAGTAAAAGTTTTATCATGTCTCATATTTTGTTCTGTTTCCCAGGTGGTCAACAGTATGACAAGAACCTGGTGATCCTCAACACACTTGATGAGCATAAACTGACCCAGAGGTGGACCCTGGAGATCCTGTGAGAGGAGAAGCTCCTCTGTGCTGTGCAAACGCTGCACTTCATTAGTAAT
The DNA here is from genome assembly GCA_900303245.1 of Selene dorsalis. NCBI lineage: Eukaryota > Metazoa > Chordata > Actinopteri > Carangiformes > Carangidae > Selene > Selene dorsalis. The sequence continues at coordinate 22,914 of OMNW01011697.1, read as the reverse complement.
ATGTTGACTGCTTGAGATGCGTGTACTCATTTAGAAGTTGATGAAATTGTTTCCTCTTTCTCAGAGTGAATGTTAAATGTTGTGTAAACTTTAGCCACTTGGTTTCAAACACTTTACACCTCTACACTCCATGTTTTGACTCAATGTGGTGGAAACTCAGCCCTGTTTCAATGCTGCATACCTCTTTGTTACTTTGTGATCCTTTTCTAAAGCACGGTCTCAGTGTCTGTTTCCTGATCTTAACGTCGACAAACTTGAATGTACACTTCCCACTGACGGCTGCAATATGAAGTCTGACGTGCCTTACACTTTAGAGATATGTATGTGGATGCTCTTTTTGTAATTACTTGAGATCAAAGATGATCTGTTGTAAAGTTTTGATATTTTTTAGGACTTTATATGTTTTTACACTTTTACACAAACTTATTCTGCCTTAGTTTGTACATAAGCATCATGTGTATAAATATGAGTTTAAATTTGAAAGGAAAACTACAATGATGCTACTCACTGTTGATTGTAAATATGTCGGACAGTTACGAATGAAAATTAAAAAAAAAATCTTTGCTGCCTCTTTTTTTAATAAAATAAAAGAGTTGGATTTACTGTCAGGACAGCAAACTTGTCAGGACGACCTCATGGTACACAGAAATATACCAAACTGGATCTGGATTATTCATATGGAATAAGATGACAGCCACCGCTCTGTAAAGTTGTATTCTGTTTAAAATCAAAATGAAATAAACAGAGGAGCGTCCTCCCATTTCTGGCCCTGCACATGAACGCCTGCACACAAACATGACATCATACATCTCACCAAGTGTACGGTGCAGAACATGAGCACTAGTTCCTCTTAGTTTCTTACAGATGACTCACAGCAGTATTTAAACATGTGCACTGTCAACAACTAACTCTGTTTACAGTTAGTTATTGACAGTTATTGAGGAAGTGTAGTCACTGTTTACAGTAACTTTACTTCCTCATTACTATCACCAAGCAGGAGCTTTAACAATATTCGCTGAAGTAAATCCATGTTACCTGTTACTTCAAAGGTTGCCCTCATGCAGTACACACACTCGTGACCAAGCATCCTTTAACCATGAGAACTACCTCTGTATTGTAAAGTTTGTATGTGTGCATCTGTGCAAGAAACAACAAACTGAGGTCAATGTACAGTTATTTAAAAGTTTCTTACTGCGTAGTAATCACAGTATCACATTAACATTAGTTTACCTTGAGCTAACATTAATAATAACAATGTGAGTCTGTCCTGCTTTTGCTGAGAGACACACTGAGACTAACAACACCCACAGATCAGTCAGGACTTTAAAACAAGGTGACTGGTTTAACGTTGTCACTGATCAGTTATTTACAGCTTGTCTGAATTGCTAAAACACTGCTCCCTGTTGTGTGAATCAGTTGCTCAGTTGTCACTCACTGTCATTCAGTGAGTCAAACATCCTCCTGACAAAACCATAGTACCACGTAGTTCCACAGTACCTGTACTATAGTGTATGTTTGATGAATGCAGAGTAAATGCTGAATCCACAGAGTTGAGAAATCTTTTTTTTTCTTTACTTTTGGAGATCCAAAATGCATGTGCTATACTGTAATGTGATCAGCAAACATTTCTCCATGAGCTACATGCCCTGAACACTGTGTTTTCCATTTTTTTGGTGCAGGGTGTAATGACGGCTCAGCAGCGTTTCTATTTTTACCAAGTGCAATATCTGACAACATTGTTTGGTTTGAGCGCAGGTAAAACTGTTTTGAGGCAATGGTTTGGTTTTGCAAAAAGAATCAGAGGTCTTGTGAATGTAGTTTGAGAAAAAGAGGTTTGTGTTTACAGTTCTGAGAAAAGGGCAGGAGGATTCAAACAATGTGAAACTGTAACTTCAACATTCCTCTCATATTATCTGCTCCTCCTTGGCTCCTTAAGGTTCTACCTGGACCCCAACCTAAAACGTGAAAATGATTGAGGATAATTACATTTTGCTGGAGCGTTTCTATTTTAACCAGTGCAGCTCTGTGGCCAATCACATGATGCTACTGCTACAGTTACATGGTGGGAACAGGATGTCAGAGTGAAAGAGAAAAGATGTCAGAACTGTTCAGATTTTTCATTGTGAAAATGGCTGAGACTGTTGGGTGTGAAATAACAATTCTATATGTGCATATTCTATTCAGGTCACAGATTTCATGGTGTTTACTATTTCACTGCCATTTCACATCCATTTCTGCCTGTGTTGACTGTACTAAATCAACTTTCTTTCTTTTTTTTAATCAAAAGCTGTTGATTGTTACTGCAATCTGAACCTGATAAAATTATGCTGGCCACAATATATGAGTGTAGAAGAGGAGGCAGTTACAAATGAAAATTATTATTATTATTTTAAAGCAAAACTGTTGGATGTACTGTCCTGGTAGTGAGCTACTTGTTAACTGTTCCACTCCTGCCTGCTCCAGCTTTACCAAGTCAAATTCTTTAAAGGTCTCCTTTATGTTTTATTTTGCTTTTGTGTCATAAAGGCTTTTGTAAAATGTTTGCATGACTTCTTCCAGACTGGAGGCTCAGGTCGCAGATGTCAGGTTTCTGCACCTGTTCTACTCTTAACATTTTCTAAGTAATTCTGTTTTTCTACTCGATGCCTATTTAGTCTAACAGTCACTTCAATACATTTACCCCTCACCAACGCCTAAGTTCCATCCCAAGGAGAAGAGGAAGAAACTGATAAATCGTCATTTATTATGAAATGTCACATGACTGATTGAAAAAAAAAAAAGTAATTGTACAGGAGTTCATGATAAAGTGCTTGGAGAGTGTACACATTGTCCACATCCAAACACACAGCTTCAAAGCTACACATCCCACACATGGAAGAAGCAGCATCTGTGGTAACCTTGTTAATGTAGCATGGTTCCAGCTGGAGATACAATTAATAATTATTTTCATTCATTTTAGTTGTTTCAGAGACTTTTCACGACTCTTCTCGCCCTTTGCTGATCTCGACCACGGTCTTTCCTCTGGCATGACCGCTCTCCACCTTCTTCAGCGCCTGGGGAACCTGGGAAAAGCTGAAGGTTTCCTCCACCACGGCCCGAATCTGATGCACAGGAGAAAAACGAAGGGTGAGGACTAGTCACACAAGCTTTGTTTCTCAGCTGTTGGGAGTTGTCTGTTATCAGAGAAGGAGCAGTGGTTTGCTTTAGCAATTTCCTCTTATGCACCCATCAGTCTTTTTCTAGATGGTGGTCTGTGTTTATTTTCAAACCACGAGAAGTGGTGGTTTGTGGTGATATCTGCATAAAGCTGAAGATCCCCTGCACTGAAGTGCATAATAGTTCTCTGGGAAGTACTACATTAAGATATAATATAAATATGTATAAATTCATAAATGCCTTAATGTCAGATGCATTTATAAAGCACATGACCCACAGTCTTGGGCCTTTGTGACCCAGTTCATTGTGTATTTCTTAACCAATATTTAAAGTTTATTTTTCAAAATTTAGTTTAGTTTTTAGTTTTTTTGTTTTTTATCATGTTTTGCTTCCATCACTGGCCAGTTACAGGATAGATCTACCACTGTACCTGTCCAGCATCCACCATTTCTCTGATTTCATCCAGCGCAGGACCACTCGGTGCAAAGAATCCCCACCGGTAGTGAACTCCTTTCGTCAGGTGCTGCAGGAAAATGTAATGAGAGAAAAGGTGTGAAAAGCAGAACTTTGACTTCATTCTTCATTCTGTTTTTTGCAACCTGGACCTTATTTCTCACACTGCTCTAGCTGACTGACTGTGGTCTCAGTGCTGACAGCTCCTACAAGAACACACTGCCTTCATACTGTATATTCCGCTGTGTGACAACATTCTCATGGGACAGTTTGTTGTTGCTCAGAAACAAGTGTGGCAAGATGGCCGCAGCAGATCACGGTGCTCTCCTGAGATCACCTGGGTGACGGCCATCTTTATATACAGCCCATGTCTCTACATGTGTTACTCTTGCACCACAGTTTACCTTTATACTTTATCCACACTTGCCTTTTGTAGTGAGAGTGAACATTTTTGTAAAGTTTATATTGAAATCTAAACACTCCCACCATTCAAATTTCCTTCATGATCATTTGTTCCTTTGTTGTTCTTGCTGTGAGTGGGTTCTCTTAACACACTAGGTTAATAAGTGATTCAAAAATAGTCCATAGATGTGAATGTGAGCCCTGTGATAGACCAGCAGCCTGTGTAAGGCGCACCCTGCCCTCACCCAGTGTCAGCTGGGACTGGAGTCTGACTTTTTCATGTCAGTAATGAGTGTTATATATAGAGGCAGGGTTGGATATAAAGTCTGAGACCACCTTCTCATATAAGTGTGTTTGTGTGTGTGTATAAATCTGTGACATGAAAGAGTTATTTAACACGTTTCCTTCAGGCCTATTTAGAAATTAGGGCAGCGATAACCAGGCCAGCCCTCAGCGATCTGCTTTTCCTTTCGCTAACAAAGTAGACAATGTGTGGTGGTGAGTGACGGAGGTGTGAGACAGTATACCTTTATCTCCAGACCTCTGCCATTTTTACTTAGAACTGTCACACTCCTGCTGTAAATCCTGTGAGCCTCTCTGTTAAACAGGGACTTGAGAGACTCTCCAACCAACCACTTCTGCTGTGTCACTCTGAATAATCAGTCCAAGACTGTACCTCTGATTGGACAGTGTGAGTGCTAATGAAAGGCAATGTGGTGTGCATTAGACCCCCCCTGAACACAGCTCCCCCACTCCCACTTATAGTACAGTGTTTGAAGAACAAGGTGCATCCAAAAAAATATAAAATTGAAGTTTAAGTGCTTATTTAAGGGAGTTTGGACAGGGGCTGTTTATTCTATTTCTATAAATAAGAATAAGAATAACTTTATTAATCCCTAAAGGGAAATTCATTATATAGATAGTGAACATTTCTAAGGCCTCGCAGTACATGACACCGTATCTCCTCTGGTTACACTTGGCTAGAAGTCAGGTGAAAGGACGAAGGAGTTGTACAAACTAGAGAGGAAACTGACAGTTTCTACACACACAGTAAGGGAAGTGAGGACACTGAGAGCCTGGTGTAGGTGTACAGCACTGCACACGCTAGGCGTTTTATATTTTTAAGTAAGAAGAGAAAAATGAGAAGTGGAAGCATCTGTGGGGTTGTCCCGGCCTTCTGCAGCTTTCTGCGCCGACTTTAATTAATTTACTAATTTATGAGTAATTTAAGTCGAGGTTTACCTGAAAGCCACAGAGGAACTTAGCACTGGGAAAGTGCTTTCAGACATTTTGACTTTTAAAACAAAATTAGCAGGTTTAAAAAAAAAAAAAAAAATCATTAAATGACTCACTATCAAAAAAAAAAAAAGTCCAAACAGTGGGACGTTGATATGTCCAACTCAAGATTATGTTATGAGCAAACACATTGGAAGAGCTTTCTGAAGTTTTCCACAGAGCTTCAACCACTTTCTCTGTTTCAGGTCCAAGTGTGTCAAACACGCACTTTCAATTTAATAATGTCATGGAAGGTATTAACCTATCCTTACTGCTGCTGCTGCTGCTGCTGCTGCTGCTATACAGGACATATGTGATCACTACTCCGGTGTACGTACAGCTACCGTATCTTTAGCTCTAATCCTCAATGAACCCAATTCAGTACAAAGGGACATAAATGTAGCTTCAGCTAAAAACAAACATTCGATCATGAGGAAATCCTGGTGTTACTTTTTGGTGAATCCATTTGTACATTTTCAACAATACAGCGCTTTAGTCACAACCACAATGACACATCTGAGTCAGGCCGCACCGTGGATGTTGTGGAAAGAAGTGATGACGACAATTCACAGTTGTGACACACAGCCCCACACACACGCACCACAACTGCACTGCATGCAAACTTTGCTCGGCATGCAGCTCACCACAGTGGGCACTCAGACAGGATGCCACTCTCTCTGACTGAACCTGAGGAGTGTGCGTGGCAGGGAGAGTGAATGTGTGTGGTGTTGATGTTTTATATCTGCCCTGACTTGTCCTGACCTGCACCTAAGGTTAATGATTGTATAGTTCAAATGTAGTAATCTCATTCACCCAAGAGACATGAGGCCTGTTCACGCCGCAAACACTGTCGCTATGGTAACTGGAAATATATCGCTGCATCTGTGGTGTTAGACAACATATTCCGCTTTCAAACTGGAAATGACTGAGAGATTTTAACACAGTTCCCCACAGCATTATTAGGACTTAATAACAAGCTGTGAGAGAATGGCTTCACAGTGCTATAATACTCCTATAATACTTAAAAAAATAAAGTAGACTCAGAATTTTGAGTTTCATGTGCAGTTCTGCTGCTGTTTTTGCAATGTAGGGACTGCATACTTTAACAAATTTCTCCTGGAGCGCATGTCAAAGTCAAGGCCCGGGGGCCTGATCCGGCCCAGGATACAATTTTATGTGGCCTGCGAGAAAATTTCATATTTCTATTATAAATGGCTCGCCAGTATAGCGCTCGCACTACTCACATAATACACTGCAACAGCTGGTCATGCCCAAGTCATAGTTTGACACCCCTTCCTAGAGGATTCATCTGAATGACTTGGTATTGGTTTTTGTCGGAGGGCGTGGCCTTGGCGGCTCTGATAATTTCATCATTTACTTAAAGAGTCAAAATCGCTCTCACTCCAACACACATTGTCCAGACAGCTTCAGACTGTTTGCTTCATAAGAGTCTCACCCTAAACACTTCCATATGCAAATATCCTGTGTTAGCGCCCCCTTGTGGAGACAGGAAACGTCATGTTTTACACTGACATGCGCTAATCCTCCATGTTATTCTTGGTTACGTGACATTTAACAGGTTGAAGAAGCTCCATAACGACACCTGGGAGTGCTGTCTGCAGCAGCTCAGTGAATATCTATCCTTCGCCATGAGAAATCTATGTACTGTAGTTCTAGCACGTCTTCTTCAAACTAGCCACAACTTGATAAATTTAATTAGTGTCACATCCATATTAAGTTAAAGTCATAGTGCCACCTACTGGCCATATATATGTCAACGTTGTTGATTTTAAATAATTGAAATTAAATAATGTTAAATCACTTATACTGTGAAAATCAGAGGAACAGTCTGGGGTTTGGGGTTTGGAGATCAACATTACTGAGTGATGAAGTTACACCACCACCATCAACCAGCCAAACACTGGAGTTTCTGGATTTTGCTCAATATTGGTTGCTTTTTCAAAATAAGGGTCGCCTTTGTTGCTGGAGTAAGTAATTTTTACAAAATCGGGATATAAGCAATGCAGAGCAGCAGGTTGGATTAAAGTACAGCATTACAGCAAAGAGTAGGACATAAGCAAACGGATAAAGGGCTGAAACAAGCTGACACCAGGAAGAATGTGTACTAAATCGCTCATGACACAACTAAGTCATATAGAGGGTTTTGGCCTGATCTGTTCAGTTGTCAGTTGAGTTTAATGTCATTCATCATGTTAACACATGAAGGAATGAAATATGTTACTCAAGTGCAGTAGCATAAAGGATAAGTCTAATAACAAACTGATGGTTGATGATGATTGGTTGATGCTACAATGTGCAATAGATATTTCAGGCATTTGGATTACCTGCTTCTAGTCTCATCATGACAACGCCCTGTGCACAAAACCCTTTGCATTTTGTGTTCAGTCAACTAAAAAATAAGGAACCAGATCATAAGCCTTACCCAATCAGACAGGTTTAGGATGAACTGCAAGTCAGATCTCATTTCTCAACATCTCTGGACCCAGTCCCAGCTAATGCTATCATGGTTCGGTGAGAGCATTAATAGCAGCCAATTAATGCTAATGGTTTGAAATGTTCTGCAATAAAATATGGATGTTATCTTGTCTTATCTTTATGGTATATGGTATATGGTATAATTCTTCTGGTAATGGTAGATGAGCTGACAGGCAAATTAATTTCCCCATGAGGATTAATAAAGTCATTCTTATCTTATCTACAATTTTTCCAATAGTTTCCCCATATCTTTGGTCATACGGTATATCATAAACAAGTCATCATGGTGGCATCTGTCGTCACATCAGTGGGCAGATACATGGTGTAAATACAGGGTTCACACCACAGTGAGTAATCTCCAAGGACTGCGGACTAGTTTCTGTTTAGCAGACAAATTTAGTGCTGTGGATGACGTTGTATTTTGTTGTGGCAAAAGCTGCGCCAGGTTTAGTAATTACACTTGACACCCCTACTGTGTCAGTGCAGTTGTGCAGTGGTCCCATTTAAATGCATTAAGGAGCCACGCTTTCTGTGGCTTAAAGCAGCCTACATGATATAAAGCCATTGAAAGATACAGAGAAAGGGGTACAAGCTAAAACTCACAGGCAATGTATGGTAATCATTCATCCTCACATGAAGCACAGTATCATCAGCAGGTTGTCTTTCGTGTGTATAAAGAGTGTAGTAATGATCATGTAATAATAAATATGTAGAGGCAAAGTCAAACTGCATGTGTGGTATTTTCCAATAATTTACCTTGAGGGCCTTGGTGGCCACTGTGGCAGCAGTCTGCATCATCCCATCAGCTATACCAAGCATGTCAGTGTTCTGGAGGAACGGCGTTACCAGGGTGACATACTTGGCTCCGCTCCAAGGCTTAAGCAGATTCAGTGCCCAGCGCTCCGTGTCCCCCCCGACGTTGTCCAGGATCAGGTCAAATCTTGGGGTGGAGAGGGGAAACGAGACACAATCAGAGATACGTAAGAGTGCGGTGACTGGGAAGAAAAGAAAAGGTGAGAAATGAGTGTGAGAGCTTGTGGGTGTGGAAACGTGTGATTAAGTTCATTTGAACATTGAAGGGTTCACCTTTCCCACACTGTTGAGCAGACTACAGTGAGACAGATAAGGTTGCCATGGTAATTTAGGCAAGTCAGCGATATACGCACACCAATACCAGTTAAATACCATCAAGGATGAAAAATCATTGTAGATCTATGTGTGTGTTTCTCTTACTTGTCTAGTGTACTGAGCGGCTCTTCAACAGGTCCTGCAGTGTAGTCCACTACATGATCTGTCCCCAGCGCTCTTACAAGCTGCTCGGCATTCTGGGAGCAGGTAACTGTCACGTGGGCTCCCCATGCCTTCAGCATCTGGACATAAATGACAATTACATCGTCAAATATTCACCACAGAGTGATACTTATCTTTAACACCGCTGCCTCTGACAGTGGGTCAACATATTCATATTAGTATTTAGAGCCAACTGTTAGATAGTTACATGTTAGATAATAACGAAACATAACATGATGTAGTTTGGCCATCTGTCACCTCTTCATCCATACCTGTATAGCAAATGTTCCCACTCCCCCAGAACCTCCGAGGATCAAAATCCTAACAGGAACAGTAAAAAGCAGACGTGTGTCATCATATTGTGCATGAGCACAATATGTCATATGTCATTATATTGTCCATAAGCATATGTCATCATATTATGATATTGCAGACATTCTCTGTAATTACGATTCATTTTAGCATGTTGAGTTCACTGCAGTTTAACAGAGTGTTTGACCTGCTGCCAGAGAATCAGAGGACATAGTTATAGGATGGGCTCAGCTTTAGAGGAGCACTGAGTGGAATAATTGACTAGATCAAAGAAAAAGGAACGTCTCTGGGGGCCTGGGCAGGGATTAACAAGTGGAAAGTGTGTATGTGTGTGTGTGTGAGACAGTGTTTGTCCACGTTCCCTCACCGCTTCTTGGCGCAGTTGTCCTTACAGAGCCCACCAGTGCTGACCAGTGCTGACCAGGCAGTGGCTGCCACATATGGGATGGCTGCAGCCTCAGTGTGGCTCAGTGACTTTGGTTTGTGGGATACCTGTGCACAACACGTAAGTATAATAATAACTAGAGCTGTAGCAGCAGTACAACAACAAAAAATATCTTTGTTCTACTGACACGTCAGTAAACGGCACACATGAAGCGTACAAGTGAAACAAACCACAGGCAGTTGAAAGGAAGCTGGTTACACAGAACTGATAGTGATGAAATCTTTATCTACTTCCTTAGAGAAAAAAAGCAAAACTTTGAGACTCAATTAAAACAATGTACAAGTCCATCAATACCTCGTTGGCACTAAGCACCACAAACTCAGCCAAGCTGCCCTGCTTCCATGGTGGGATCGCTGCCCAAACCTGAGGGAAAACACACAGCAACAATACTCATTCATCAAAGATATCTAAACAAATGTCTGTCTCCATTTCTATACAGATAGTTCACAATTGTTTAGTACAATGACACTGTTAAGTAAATAAAAAGCAAGCATCAAATCTCTAATCACAAGAAGCACTTGACACCACAAAATAAAATGCAGATTATAAATCCACAGAGTGCAGACACAGGCCTATTAAAAGCCTTACTTTACTGTGAAACTCCTTGAAAGAAGGAAAAAGCCTGCAGCTAACGAAGAGTGTGTCGATCAATAATGTTCGCAAGATATGTCTTGTTTTTGAGTTCACTGTTATTTGATCCCATGCACGCTTTGAATGAAAGCTATAGGTCTGCAGCACTAACAACCTTGTAAACTAAATCAAATCAAATCAAATCAAATTTTATTTGTATGGCACTTTTCATGTTAAAAAACAACACAAAGTGCCTCACAGAGGCTAAAAACAAAAGAAAAGGAAACCCAACCCTCCCACCCCCACAAATACACGCAAAGACACAGAAAGATACAGACACACACACACACATACACACATACACACACACACACACAAGCACACACCCACACTCTGGCTATGATTGTAGAGACATGGCTGGGCACCGAGGCCTGAGGTAAGGAGAAAGCCACCTTTGGGGGCCGTCCACACTGATAAGGGGAGAGGTTTCTGTCTGTGTACTAACAACTGCGGAAATACACAATGGAACCATCTGCATTTTTGAATGAAAATGAATAAATAAATAATACAAATATCAACTCTTTGTGGCGCACTAAGAACACTCTAAGTTAGGAAAGAACTGACAAGTGACGAATTGAAACCCGTCTAAATTTGTGTAGTGGAGTTGGGCTGGTGAAGGGATCATTATGTCAGAGTGCACACTGTGGCCAGGAATAGCTGAAGTACCGTACAGGTCAACCACAGAGCTCAGACACCGGTGGTTATGATGCTGTCATCAGCCAACTCCCACACTCCAACACCACCAACGCTGCTCCTGCCAAACAATGACTCCATGTAGTGATGTGTGTGTGTGAATGATTCCTCGCCTACTCTGTCTGATCAACAATGTGATTTCACATGCTATTATTGCAAATAGATACTTGGTATGTAACATCCTGACCACATACTTAACACATATACTTTATTCATACGTGATGCACTGTGCAGGAGGGGTAAGCGGTTCTCAAAAAAGTGCGGCGGTGTTCCCGTATGAAAACTGAAGTGGTTACTGAGCGCATATTCACACATCTGCTCTTTGTGTCACTTACCTCATCCCTCTCGCTGAAGTACTTCACGTCCAGGCCACACTCCATGATGACCCCGGACACATCCCTTCCCAGGATGAGAGGGAACTCGCTGCCTGATTGCTTGATGTTCAGAGGGTCTCTCTTCATCGACAGTGTGGCTGCACCATAGCCACCTGACAGGGAGAGGTTCTGGTTAGAGTTAAAGCTGCAGCTCAGCCAGAGATAAGAAAATGGTCAAATGTTACATCAGACTGAAAACAAGGTTACTGATGTTTTGGGTGCTGTTGGATTGTAACCTACTGTTACCTACAGACGTCTTTCTTAAAAGGTCTATGGGTGACCTGCCAAGGGCTACAGAGGTGGCACAGTTGATGTTTGTTTGTTTTTGTTTTTGTTTTTTTTTTTTGGGGGGGGGGCTTACATTCACCTTACATGCCTTACATCCATTTATAGTATACTGAATCAGACACTTCTCAATATATATGAACTGCAGACCAGAAGTCTGTTCACATCTGAAGGGTGGAAGTACAGATGAAGTCTTGTTACTCACCTCTCATGCTGACATCGATTGGATTTAATCCTGCTGCAGACACTTTGACTATAACCTCATTGGGGTAGTTAATGACGGGGAAACTGGCGTTTTTAGTGAACCGCATAACATCATTACCTCCATATTTATCAATAACCCAGGCTGGCATAACAGTCCTGCACCTGCTGCTCACACTCAGCAGTCTTGACAACAGTCTATGCCTGGAGGCTGTAATAGATTTACTAAGATGAAACAACCTACTGTTGTATACCAAATGTCTAACAGTAGCCATCTTAAAACTTTAACAGGTGTAGAAACTGACATAGAAATTGTCAGTTTGACTGTAAATTAGCAATGCAAACTGTCCCAGACTTGTCCTGTGCCAGACTGGACAAGTCAACCCACGGTTAGCGCAGTAAAGAAAAGTCAACCACGCTTCAGAGCTCTGCTTCTTCATTAACCATGTCTGACGACCCTTTACACACATACAGCCATTATAAAGACGTCTCAAGTCATTTGAAAACAACGTCCTCTTCCGTGTCATGCCTCTCCATCCCGACCGGCCTCCGGATGAGCGCTCTGTGCTTCAACCAATCAGAGCGCGGCTTCTTCAACAGCTGCCCAATCGGAGAGCACGTTGTTAGACGACGCTTATCGAAACAAACATGGCGGCTCACTGTCGCCGCACACCGTGAGAAGGTTGTTGTTAACTTGAAAGGTGGTCACAGAAACCCTGTCAGCATGCTCAGTCTGACAGTGAGAGAGGTTAGTCCCACTGTCCCGCTGTCTTCTCACCTGACCGCTGCTGGTTGGCATCTGTCGTTAGTGTTGCATTTTAGCTAAACATTGGGTCTGGTTAGGTAGAATAATCGATAGCTAATAGCTAAAATATATTTTCATCAACGGTTCAAACATCTTCTCTGGCTGTCTTTTCTGTTAAAACGGTATAATATAGCTATAGGAGCTGTATTTCTTCTGCTTCACAAACTAAACTATACAGTTTAAACCTGTATCTATTGTGGTGAAAGGAATCTAAAGATTGTCAATTTAAATGGTCCATACTTGTATAATTAAAAGTAGAGATGCTTGGGTGTGTGTGTGTGTGTGTGTGTGTGTGTGTGTGTGTGTGTGTGTGTGTGTGTTTCTGTTTCTCAGCAATACATAAAGAAATACCATATAGAATACTTCATAGAACAAAGTCGACCCTAACAGGTCATCATATTGCCTTAAATGTAAGTTAACGAGTGGGAATCAAATCTGAGACAGTTTCTGTTACTGTAAATAAAATAGAGGTTTGGATGTGAGAGATCAAGACTTTGGAACAAACTTTTGATTTTGTCTCGTTTTTTTATTTTCTTATCATTTTCTACTCCATTCAATTTTTTTTATTTGTCTCTCCCCCCTAGTTCAGACCACTATCGGTGACCACTTATTGATTTATGTTTACATGCATTATTGTAATGTAAGTTAAAGTTAAAGTAGAGATGCTTCTGGTGCAGAGTGGCCACAGTGTTAATCTTAATGGTTACACTTTAGTTTTTCTGGTATTAAAAACTGCTGCTTCCTCTAAATCACTTTGTTCCACCGTTGTGTTATCTGTACTCTCCAGGTGTCTTTGGCGCTCAGGGAGGGAAGGATCTCCCCCACAGAGCTGTGCAGGAGGTGTCTGAACCGTATCAAGAAGACTCAGCATCTTAATGCTTACATCACTGTGACCGAGGAGCTGGCACTGAAGCAAGCTCAAGAAGCTGAAACCAGGCTGCTGCAAGGTGTGGACGCATGAGTGTTTGTTTGAATCTCTGTGGTTGCCATGAGTGTGTTCTAAGTGTTTCACCTTATCCTCTATCAGGTGCCCCCAAAGGTCCTCTGGATGGAATACCATTTGCAGTCAAAGATAACTTCTGCACAGAGAATATCAGGACCACCTGTGCCTCCAGGATGCTCCGAGGTCTGTCTTCATCTCAGTAGAAGTAGCTCAGGTTTTCCAGTTTATGCAGATCCGCTTATGATACCTGCCACTCTTTTTATTACAGACTACATTCCACCATATAATGCTACAGTAGTCCAAAAGCTCATGGACCAAGGGGCTGTTCTGGTAGGAAAGACCAACATGGATGAGTTTGCCATGGGGTAAGGTCACAGTTATTAGAATTAGAATAGGAGTATCTCGCTACTAAAGGCTGGTTACAAATCCCAGGAGATTTTCTACATTTCTTGATAAAGTTGTTACAGCTCTACACACCTGGAGGGAAAGGTGTCAAGATACACATTTTAGGTTTCTGGTCATCATTGTTTTATGTCTTTATTTGTCTCGCAGTGCAGGAAGTACTGACGGGGCCTTTGGTCCAGTGAGGAACCCCTGGAGCTATGCTGCTCCCTACAGAGAGCAGACAGGGGCAGAGTCAGAGTCTGACTGGGTCATCACTGGAGGAAGTTCAGGAGGAAGTGCAGCATCTGTGGCCTCACTCACTAGTTACCTGTAAGAGCACACACGAACATCACTTCACTTCTCTGGCAAAGAAAGGATTTGATCCGCAAATGACCATGTTATGTTAATTACTCCGCAGGGCTTTGGGCTCGGACACGGGCGGTTCCACTCGTAACCCAGGAGCGCTGTGTGGCGTCGTGGCCCTTAAGCCAACCTACGGTCTGCTGTCTAGACATGGACTCATCCCTCTGGTCAACTCCATGGATGTCCCTGGGATTATGACCCGCAGTGTCAGTGATGCAGCCATCGTCTTAGGTGAGGAACGTTTGACGAGCTCTCTGCTTGGATGTAGGTGTTTCTATACCAGAACCTCTGCAGCTACTTTACTCAATGCTTTCACACCATTTCAGTTCACAGCAGGAATATATCAACAGACATAGCTATGCACCAACAAAGGCAAACAAGCAAACATAAATGTAATCAACGCACATTTAAAAAATAAATAAAATGACCTCTGCAGATCTTTCATGATGCAAACCATGTATTTTGGTGAGAAACACTGAAAGTATACAAAACCTTTGTTTGCAAGAGTTTGCGGTGTTGCAGATAAATGTATAGCTGTTGTGTTTTGCTTCCTCCTCATAGAGGACCTTACCTTTGATTTTGCTGAAATGTTGTACAGGTATCCTCCAAGGCCACGACACTAGAGACTCAACAACTATTCCTGCTCCTTCGTCTGTGACAGAGCTACCTGAGGACTTTGAGGTTAAAAACATCCGCATAGGTATCCCAAAGGTGAGTTGAACCTTGCATTAAGGTTATTATCTCTCTGGTATGTGTTATCGCAGCATCACTGACACCACATTTTCCTCATACATTAACTGGAACAGCCACAGACCCTGTTAAGGGTAGATGCCGGCAGACAGAGTTGCGTAAATATGGTTTTGCTTGCAAGAAGCTCAGTATTTTGCTTGATATTAAAGACGTTGGAAACATCTGCAACCTTCATCTTTCCAGACTATAACAAGGAGTAAGACACAGGCAAGGCAGTTTTGTTTTTATAGCACAATTCATACACCAGGCAATTCAAAGTGGCATAGACATACATTAAAATCATAGACAATAAAAATACATTTTAAAGAAAATGAGAGAAATAAGCCACTAAAAGAGATCTTCATCATTGCATTATTGTATCTTTTTATATTTTTCACAAATCTCATTTCACAGTGTGCACACATTGGTCCTCAGTGCCTGTGTTTGCCTGAACCAAAGACACTAATTAACCTGTAAAAGTGGTTTCACTTGCTTAAAATGTGTGTATCCCAGCAACAGTACCACCAAGACTAATTCCTTGTGCAATACACATTTAAAGATGAGTCAAAGATGTAAAGTAGCACAATTCCATAAAGCTGCTTGTCTGTCCTGTCTTGTAATGTGTGTCAGGAGTACCACGCCCCGGGGCTGTCTGGAGAGACTCTAGCTCAGTGGAGTCGTGTTGCTGATATGTTTGAGAAAGCGGGGGCAAGGGTGGAGCAAGTGTCCCTCCCCCATACACAATACTCCATTGTGTGCTACCATGTCCTGTGCCACGCTGAAGTGGCGTCCAACATGGCCCGGTTTGACGGCCTGGAATACGGTATGAACCAGTCTACGGTGTTTTAAAGTTGGTGTTGTGGAGCATTAACCTGACTGGTTTCTCGTCCTCTGTCAGGCCACCGCAGCCAAGTGAACACCTCGACAGAGGCCATGTACGCTTCAACCCGACACGAGGGCTTCAACGACGTAGTGAGAGGGAGGATTCTGTCCGGAAACTACTTCCTGCTTAAACAGTGAGGCTACACTCTGAACCTTCTCGCCTCACTGGACTTCTGTTCCCCTGAGTTCAAACTAGTTTCCAGCTTTTCTTTCTTCTTCCCATCAGTCTACTTTTGTACTTTTACGTCTTTGCCAAGTTGTCCCTGTTTAAGTTGAGGAAAGAATAAACTGAGCAGATGGAGTTGTGATGTGTTCAGAACTAACTGACCCGACATGATGGCCCTCATTTCACCAGGAACTACCAGCACTACTTTGTGAAGGCCCAGAAGGTCCGCCGGCTGATAGCAGACGATTTCAAGCGCGTGTTCAGCTCGGGTGTCGAAGTGCTGCTGACGCCCACCACTCTCACGGACGCAGCCCCTTACTCCGACTTCAAACAGGAAGACAACCGAACACGCAGCGCACAGGAAGACGTCTTCACCCAGCCCGTCAACATGGCAGGTGAGAGAGAGAAAAACCAAACGAGGGAGGCTTTCAGGCAGAACTGGTGGCATCACTTATGCATGTAAAGGAAGTGTAGGAGGGTTCATGAAGTTGTATATTGTGCATGCATGGATGCTTGCATTTGCACACAGAACTGAAAAACTGAAGTATCAGTCTAGTGAAAATTGTAAGTAGGAACAATTTGTCCTTGTACCCTCAGTCTTTAACCTTCATCATCAACACATCACAGTTTTCAATCAGGCAAAGGCCTCAGGACTTAGTGGAGTGTTCACATCCACTTAAACCTCTGCTTGCCTTCTATCGCCCTCCAGACTAAATTTAAGATCCTAATTATTGCCGTTTATCAGGTTAATTGTTTAGTTTTCTTTTTCTCCCCCCAGGTCTCCCAGCTGTTTCAGTGCCAGCAGCGTTATCAAAACGGGGCCTTCCCATTGGCTTACAGCTCATAGGCCGCGCTGGTCATGACAGGCAGCTGCTCAGCATTGCCCGATGGATGGAGCAGAGGGTTGGGTTTCCCTCCATCACAGACTTTGGAGAACTCACAAGGAGCAGTGATGACACACAACAGATGGAACGTGAACAGACTTCAGCTGCATGAAGACAGCTATGAACACAACAAACAAACTGTTGACAGCATCATTAATCAGAGGCTCACATCATGACCTGAACATTTAATAATGGACATTGTGAAGTTACCTCCTCTGTGAGGTAATCTCCATCAGTCATGTGCTGTAGTACCATAACTGAAAATAACAACAGCACCAGAAAATCCCAAATTGTACAATAAGCATCATGCTTGGTATTTAACATTGAATAAATGCAAGCTGGGTGAGTTACTTTGACAGTGATGCTTGTTATGTGTCCATGCATGACAGAGTTTTTTTTTAATCCAGGTCTCAGGAATGGCAGTAATGTATATTGTATATAATATTACCACAACAGGAAAGACCTTTTGATAAAAATGTGTTTTGAGATGAGACTCATGAAAACACACTTGGTGCATGCAACTTTGGTCCTGGTTAAAAATCTAGCAGCTGAGTTCTGTACAGTCTGTAGACGTTTGACTGTTTTTTGGCTGACGTGGGATAAAAGGTCGTTACAGTAAACAAGGCATGGGGAGGTGAGTTTGTAAAATTCAAAATCAGTCTAATTTTAGTGATATTAAAAAACACACACAAAAGTTTCTGATGACTGGCGTAATAAACTGTGATAGGTGATGTGTTACCAGCAGTGTATATTTGGTGACTTGCTGGGGACCAGTAAGGACGATTTCACCTCCATGTAGAAAGACATCCAGTTTTCAATGTCCATAAACAGTTGTGTGGGGAATTCAGCATCCACAAGTCTGTGGGCTGAGAATCATCCACAAAGGAAAAGAAATTCCATGTCTGCGGATGACCTCATCAAGGGGGAGCATGGACTGATCCAAGAGTTGACCCTTGAGGGACACCATGAGAGGGGAGAGAGAGATGACCTGGAGTAACTGGCAGAAACACAACCACCCCCCCTTTTTGATAAGGAAGATGAAAACCAGTCAGTGCTAGATCCTCCAGTTTGTCTTAAAGAATGCAGCGGTCTATTATATAAATCAAACTGCACAGGGATGAAGCTCAAGTTGGTGTTAACATTTGTTAAAAGGTCACTGGTGACTTCCAAACGGTTGTCGCAGTATTGTGATGTTGGCAAAAACCAGATTTTTCAAAGATACTGTTGTGTTCTATAACGGAGAGAAGCTGCTATGAGACATTTTCCCCAGGATCTTAGAAATAAAAGGCAGTTTAGAAATTGGCTGGTAATGGTAGGATCCAGCCCAAGTTGCTGCAGAGCTTTTTGGACTGTGCCAGTTTTGAAGTAATGTGGGACAGAACCATTTGACAGAGAGCTGTTAAAAATAAAAAAAGGAAATGAAGAGAAACACATTCACAATGCTTCTATAAAAACTTTTCACAGTCTGTGCACACAAGTACACAGGGAGGGGCTGGGTTTACTGGCCGGTCAACAGTCTTGGATAATAATCTGGGATTGTTGTGATGGGCAGACATGAATTCAGAGAAGAAGAGTGTTCTTACCATTCTGTTAAGTCGCAACAACGACTCTTTCAAAGCCTCAAAATGAACACGAAGACCTGATTTCTTCCAGCTGTGTTCCACTTTTCTGCATTTCCTTTCACACAGACAAAGCTGTCATTTAACCAGGTCAACTCTCTAATCTTTGAGTTGGATCTTGTCTTTGGAGGCGCTGTAAGGACTAAGGTTGAGGAACACAAAGAGTTAAAACAGCTGATCAACTCACTGATATTTAAAAATCAGGAAACACAGTGCCATTAAACAGTGTGCAAAAATAAAAAAAAACACACAACTGCACACGGAATGAGTCGCTAACAGCTGGTAGTTGACAGGTAGAAACACTGTGGCCATGATGTTGAGTTTGGCCTTGACATGTGTTGAACAAAGATGTGGTGGCATTTAAGAAATGCTGTTAGAGGGCTCATCAGTTAAGCCACCACAAAGGACAATTTCACATGGTTTAAAGCAAGACTATATAAACACTTAAGGAACTTGCAGCTTCCTTTTTACATGTAAATGTATATATATAATCAGATGGTGAGATGTTTCTGAAGCATTTTCACAAGACCTTTGATGGTGGAGATATTGTTCTACGCATCATTTCCTTTGCTTTTGTGATGATCTCTTTTTGTCCTATTTCTGTCTAGCTAATATCACATGCAAAGACACACACTATTTGACATTATCTTTGTCATAAGTTTAGACCTTATCTCAAACAGCGGAAAAAACACTAACAGATACTTGAAACTATTTTGGCTCAAGCTTGTTTCACACACTAAGACTCACCGCATAGTCACCACAAAGTGTTCAAATCAACTCAAGCCAAATCAGTACAGTCTGACAGTCATAGTGAAGCAGTCATAGAAACTGACCTAGACCAAGGTGCTACGCTGTCAGCCTGCAGGCGGGTGATTAATCCTGACACTGTAGCTCAGTATCTACTCAGTAGTAGTTTGCTTCTTTGTCGTACTTTGTGTATTAATTAATGGGATCTGTGCAAAAGCATGGTTTATGGGTACTGAAGTCAAGAAATGTAGGCTACATTCTCAATTTACAAAACATCCTCTGCTTAACTAACACATTCGTACATGTGAGTGTTCTTCCTTTATAGCGTCCACAGTAGAAAACATTGTGTTTCACTATATTGGGTTGCCCAGAATAAGAAAAAGACAATTTCAACAGTCAAACTTCCCTCTCTGTAACACAAAGATTTTGACATAACTGTTATTTTTTTGTGTGTTTGCTAAAGTATTGTAGGTTAGCTCAGCTCACAGTCAGCGCCACTATGTTATGTGTATAAAAAACCTTCAAGGCTTAAAGTGTAGTGGTATTCTGACCAGGCCCACTGTATCGTACTGTGTTACATCAGTAAGGACAGCTAAGTCTTACTATGAACTTGCAGCTACTATACCTGTTTTCAGTATAAAACCTGCTCTCCATGAGTTGAGGGGCAACTCAAGCTGAGAAAAGGACAACACATCAACAACAGGAGTTTCTTCTTTAAACCAGAAGATTAATGAGATGGATGTGTGTGTCAGGTGTAGGGATTTCCCAGACACAGAGATTGGTTCCTGCAGCTTTCAGCAGTTGCCAAAGATTAGCTAGGATGGATGGATGGATGGATGGATGAATGTTCCCTTGACTATCAACATTACAGAAGTGCAGCAAGCTACAAATGGACCCCTCCCCTCTAAAAAAAAGACTGAAGAGAATCAAGTCAAGAACAAAAAGGTTACAGAACAGTACATAGAGCCAAGCTGTCTGACTGCTTAATACTCAGGAAGCACCATTTGAAGGTACATGATATGCATGAGGAAGAGTCCTGGTTGACTTAAACTTCTTCCATGTAAGAATGAATGGAGGCCGCTGTGCTCTGTGCTCTTAGAAACAATAAGTGCAGCAGAACTTTTTGTAGCCTTGTCCAGATGTGTGCTTTGCTACAACTCAGTCTCTGAGCTCCTCAGGCAGTTCCTTCAACCTCATGGATCTCATTTTGCTCTGATATGCAAATGAGCTGTAAGGCCTTGTATAGACAGGTGTGTACTGTCTACATAATGTCCAAACTATTTAATTCAACACAGCTCGACTCAAATGAAGGTGGAGAACCATCTCAGAGATGAATAAAAGAAACTGACACAGCACCTGAATGACCTACAGGAGCGTCACAGCAAAGGGTCTGAATACTTACTTATTCAGTTTTTCCTTTTTTAATCAATTTGCAAACATTTTTAAAATTCACGGTTTGTGCTGTCATGACGGGGTGGTGAGTGAAGACTGATGAGGAAAAAATGTTTTGTTTCTACTTTAACATAAAGCTGCAAAATAACAAATGGTGAAAAACTGAAGGGGGTGTGAATACTTTCCATACCCACTGCATTTACACTGACTTTACCACACTTTGACTGTTGCTCAAGCTTTCAGAAATATCATACAAAATGATACTGGCAGGGTGAAAAGTCAAAATGTGGAACTTGGGATGTTTTAAATAATGAGTTCACCTAAAACCTGGGAGGTTTCAGAAGAGAATATGCAGAACACGCAACATATAAATCCAGTCTGTCAAGTCTTCTGGAGTGTAACTTCTGCTTTCATTAACCTTGTGTAGATTAACATACAATGCTTATTTAGTGTGTATCCTGTTTCCTTTCAGGGCTGGTATTTTTATACTGTGTTCAGTCATGACTTCCTGAGGCTGACTTCATCTGAGATGATATTAAGAAACCTGATGGTCAAACCAAGAACCTCAAGCATCACCTGCTGATTTATTTAGACAAGAGAAGCACAACCAACTGCACAAAAGTTCAGCAATCGACCTCCATTCAGCACAGTCATGTTTAGATTCATTTTGCTGCAGTCTCATTTATTATGTATATCCCTTTTGAACTATATCTTGAGTTCCATAGCTGCACAGGATGTGGTAATGGCGCAACATCTGAACTTTCCTGAAGCAGTGGTGCATGCCATGATGTCTCATATCAGCACATCATTATGGAAATGACAATAATTTCACAAAATCTCTGAATGAGTATGGTAATGGTGTTGTTCTTGTTGCTGTGCTACATTTCTACATGTGCTACCTGACTGGCGGCACAGGAAACTGCCCGTGATGCTCACCATCACTATGTTCCTCTAAAGTCATTATGCAACTTAAAAAAACAGAGGCAGTGCAGTCACTAAGCTCACGGCAGGTTATGAAACCAGATCTTCCTCTCTCCTCCTCCTCTCTCTCTCTTGTCTGTGTGATGTGTAATGTGTAAACTTACTATTTACTAGTTGGGATCCTTCATATATTTCATGTGAATAAATCAGCATTATGTTACACTCTTTATCTGCCTCTGCCATGGTGTGACCAGAACGTATGAAAACAAATGATGAACAGTCTTCATTATTCTGAAGCACCTCAGCTCTGTTTCCCTGGAGTTATTTTCACAGCTAAATAGTCATTTTGTCTGAGAAGTTTGAGGATCATAAAGATGTCATATGATTCTTCTTCCTCTTGTTGACAGAACTGTGTGTGTGTCCTCCACACTCAATATTTACTAGTCACTCAGATTAGTTAACATTCATTTCACTTGCCTGTCCAAATAACATGCCTCTTTCTTTCAGAGCTAAATAATGGTGAAGGTTACTTTGAATATAATTCTAGTTAATGTTCCATTTAATTAAGTTGAATTTTTCTCTTTTCTTCCATGTCTCTTTGAGGTAGTACATTATAGACCCTATAACAGAAATCATTAACAGCTTGAAGTTAAAAAATGTAAATAAATAAAGCAGAAGAAATATTTAGTGAATTTATTTAAGGACTAAACTAATAATCGACTAAGCAGCTCACTGGCTCTGTGAGGCTGTAATCAGGTACTGCAGGCTTCAAGTGAAGCACTTTGATCATTTTACCACGTTTACCAAGGCAGATGAATTGACAGGGGATCATCAAAGCCATCAAGGTTTGTCTATGAGGAAGTGATGCAAGCATCATGTTGCAACTGTGTGGTCTCACTGGTCAGGAACAAACTCAGACTCGTTAGACTCCACAGAGACATGTTGAATCAGTGTCGAGGACAAAACTTGTTCAGCATTCAGGTAGGATGATGGTCATGAAACTGGAGTGTGTGGCGGTTAGGTGACGCTGAAGAACTTTCAGATTGCAACAATATGGCTTCACAGTC
>OMNW01011692.1:0-10569 GCA_900303245.1 Selene dorsalis | reverse complement strand
TTTCATTGGACCTTTCTACTAACTACTCCTAGTTGCTAGAGCTCCAGAAACTGTGAAGTTAGATGAGCTTTGGATCGTAAAGCAATATTCCGGTGTGAATTTAACCTGTGGTCTTATGCACCATGACACTGAGTAAAACACCCCAATAAGAGATCAAGTTTGCCGACTGCAAGCTTCTCTCGTTGTAGCAACTTGAGCACAGACAGCCAGATAGCAAAATACTGCTGTCTTTGAGGCCAAGAGCCAACCACGATCAAAAAAGCCACTCATAGCCACAGATAATGCCCACAACAGCACCGTACTTCATCAACAGTACAAACAGGGTCCCAGCACATAATACAAGGCATCAAACATCTGCTAACTTTGCCTGGTTTCTATTGAAAAGAGACGAAAACAGAACTCACCCACTCTCCTCAGACTGTTGAGAGACTGTTGTTTTGTCATTGTTTCTGTAGTGTTAGTGTGTAGTAGTAACTAAGAGCAGATTCTCTACTGTCAATAAAGTTCAGCTAATTTAAATCAATAATCTTTCATTCAGATTCACTAATCAACTAATCAGCATCAAAACTAAAAATATGTATAAAAAAAAAAAGAAAAAAAGACTAAGACAAAGAGACAGTGTGTTGCTACATCATGGTCAGTGGTCTGATGATGAAGGCACAGCAGATTCTCTGGTAACATATGTAAATATTTTAGATCCCAGGATGAACCCAGTTAGTGGAGGCAGGTGTGAGCTGTAGCTGCTACATCTCTGTCTGAAATACAGCTGGAGTTTTATACACATCACAGCACAGGCCTGTTGCTGCTTTAAAATTTGCATCTCATGTTCTACAGCAGTCAGACATGTGTAGACAGTGAGATCTACAGACTGTGTAAAGAGTGTGTGAGCTAAGGTGTGTTAACTGTGAGACACACACACACACACAAAAACAAACATCATAAATGCAGACAATCAGAACTTACTTATTCCATGCTTGTCTGAGCTTCTTGGCGCTGTACACGGTGAAGCGATCTGTAATGAAAACAAACAACAGAGTGTGTGTACTACAACTCACCATCTGGTTAATGTACATTTATCTTATCACATCAAAGATACAAGCTGCACTGCTCTAAAACGTCTTCACAGAACTCCTAAATTCACCACCTAAAATGTTGCTTCAATTCATTTCATCACATCATGTTACTTTTTTTCTACACAGGAGACTAAATCTAACTGTTTAATAAGTGTCATAGTCAGCAGCCTCCATGTTTTCTGATCTGTTCCTGTTTGAAATCATTCTGGGGCCATCAGTGCAAGAGGTAACTTTCTTTCACACATATCCCTTCCCATTTGTCAGAGGCTTTTAACGGACACAAACTTGTAATGATGTAGTTGTACTGCTACAGAAATGTGTTAACTGAGCCATTAGACTACTCTTCTTTACACTACTTTTCAATATTATTCTAAACACAGATCCAACCAGCAACTGAACTTCACTCTTGAGACCTACTTGATTTATAGTACAACTCATGAAACTGGAGCTTATTGGAAAGATTTACAGCAACTTTTAAAACTGCCCATAATCAGATTGTACAGGAATCTAGTAATTGTATTATTTTAAAAATGATCATTATTATTATTAAAAACAGGTGGAAGCTGGGATATTAATTAATTAATATAAATTACTGTATGTTGATATAAAAACAGTCTGAATTCTGTGCTTGTGAAGAATGATTAACTTGATTAATGAAATTTTTGAAAGTACAAGGCTCTATTGTCACAAGGCTCTATTATGATATGAGCTGTTGCCACAGTAATTTTATCAGATTTTATCGCTTTGTGTATTTGGGTGTAAAATGAATGGGTGGTTCTCCAGCAATACAGTACAAGTTAAGCACTGCTGCTGAGCCAGACCACATTCAATTGGCATCCTTTTAAGAGGCGTTTGGTGAGGCAGGGCAGCTTCTCCTTATTTTCACAGCAATGTTTATGATGCAGCCCTGTTCTCTTAATCTGCGCCAAAACTGCCATGTGGACACACAGTCTGCCCGAGCTGCCAACTGACTGGCTTCCACGTGAGCTAGCCAGCCACCCAGCTAGTTAGTTCACCTCCTATACTGCCAGCCTAATCTCTACTATCCAACCACCCAACTGTCTGTCAGTGTCAGCTTTCAGCCTGCCAGCTATCCAACAGTGGCTCCAGTTATCCAGTTCAGCAGCAGGGCTGGCCTGGAATAACCACAGGCCCCTGGGTGACTGAGGTGAAAGATGCCAGCCCAAGTACCCCCAAATAAGGCAGACAGAGGGAGGCGAGGTGAGGGGGGAGAGGAAATAATAAGATTATAGGCATGACTCCCATCATGTAGATTTGGACATGGAATTAAATGAGCAATATTGTAGTGTATTATACAATATCAAGAAGTTTGGGAGTAGCAGGACTCTTCCTGAATCTGGATGACTGGCCAAAATTAGCAGTTCAGAGAGAGGGTCCTTGGTAAGAGAGGTGAACAAGAACTGGGTGGTTGGTCTGGCTGTGCTCCACAGATGCTATGTGAAGACGGAGAAACTTAGGAGGGTGTGGTTTTACCTGACAGGTTATAGTCACAATTGGCTTTTTGCAAAGAACCATGTCTTCTCCTTGTTTTACACTCTATAACCTAAAATCATGCCTGCACCTAAATATCATGACATATTCATCCATTTCCAGCCACCTAAGCTGTCCAGACACAGTTTAGCACTGCGCTTTGTTGTAGAGTAAATCATGACTCCCTGTTGTAAAGTGAGAGTGAGTGTCTAACTGTGACCATCTGTGTTCTTTATCCATACGGGAAAAACTGTCTCATGTCAAAATACTTAAGTCCTATAGGATGTTCAAACTGGGCTTTAAAAGTGTTTTAAGTTTTGAATATTCATTTCCAATATTTCAAAAAACTCAAGCATTTGAAAATTGAAACTGACTATAAACTAACTGTATGTTTGGGTTATGTGTCTATAGTTTTAGTGTGTGTGTTTATTCTTGAAAACAAAGGATGTAAAGTTAGACAAGATAGTTGTTTGTTTATCAGGAATTAGTTTTCGACCAAGGTTTTTTATTAGCTTTGCCCGACTCCTCTGTCCTCTGTTCAATTATAAAACAAATCCATCAAGCTTAACCTTAGTCTCCACTACTAACAGTGATGAGTGTGATGATGAAGACTAAATTCACAGATTAAAGTGGTCGAGCCATGAATGCAGCGCAAGAGCCTGAGCTCTCATATCCATAAATGAGGCAGCAGAGCTGGAGGCAGAGCTGGAGCCAGATATGAGTAGCAGTGAGGAGGAATCTGTGGAACCTTTTCACAACCACAAAAATGTGAAAAATAAGTGGCGCCTCCACTGTGAGGTTGAGCCACACTGTCATGTCTAAGATCCAAACTTAAGTGATGTATTTCAATGATTGGAAAATATTACGCATGTAAAACTAAGGGTAGAATGTGATGAATCATAACCAGAGGAGTGATACAGTCTCTGTGTTTGTGGAAAAGTGAGCAGATAAAAGCTCGGTGTGGGAACAACTCACTGAGAGGTTTCCATGCTGTTGTTATACTGCCATCTGCTGCCCACTGGAGGATCTTACTGTGTGTGTCAGGGTGACCACTGACAATGATAAAGTTATTGTTTGTTTCGCCAAGAAAAATATTAGAATCATGAAAAGAACTCAAAGGTTAGAATTAGACATTTATATTATCTCCTGTTACTCATGGTCAGGAACGATTTAAATACACACAAAATAATATCCATCCAGTGAATTCCCTATTTTAGCGTTTGAATGATCATTTAAGATCATTACTGATGCAGTTTTAAGCACAGTCAGTAGATTATAATTCCATTTCATGTGAAGGTGTTTTTTCTACAATATGATCATGGTTTTCCACCATCTGATTATAATCATTCACCATGTGTTGTCATTGATAACGTGATGTTCTAGCACCACCACCATGTGGTTAAATTTAACCACATCATCTCTGGTAACATCTCACTCTTCCTGTGTTTGTTAAATCTGCTCACGTCATATAAACAGATGCAGTGCTCGGAGGCAAGCTGGGCGTGTGTGTGTGGCTCAGACAGCTGCACAGCTGTTCAACACAGTGTGTGAGAGGCTAACAAGGGCCAACTGTCACCATGGCCACAGGATAAGAGATTACATTTGTATGCGTTGCATGAGTGTGAGTGTGTGTATGTGTGTGCGACCATGAGGGTAACCCCAGTTGGTCCCTAATTGGCCACTGGAGATAGGAGGCTGGGTCATATAGCGTTGTAATGCCCCACACCATTCTTCTAACCCTCTTTTGGTGGTCCCTGGCCGTCCCCTCTCCTCCACTCCAGCTCTTCTTCCCTCCATCACCACCAGTACTAATCTGCAGCCTTTATTCGTGTTCCCTCTAAAAAGCCCTAATGAGCTCCCAGAGGGCACGGCTACCCTGGCAGAGCTGCCACCCCCACTCCTGCTGCTGCTGCAACTGCTGCATCAATGCAGTACAGTGACATTTAGGTACAATGTCCCACGGCTCAGGTTACTAAACAAGTGTGGATATGATGGATCATAGGCTCTGGGAGCTCCATGTTGAGAACACTTCACCCTATGTGATTTTGAGTAAAGCATGACTCCATCATGCTACTTTGAGTAAAGCCTGATTTAATGCCAACACTTCAACATAGAGAATAATGAGTGACAACAGGCTCCATGCTAACGTTCGGCTATAATACTGGAAAGGATTTGCATAAAAATAAGCCCAATTTCACCATTTTTACACTGCAATACTTCTCTGTGCTGAGTAAAAAATATAGGTTCCTTATTCATCATCATACACAACATTTGAAGCCAATGGGCTTGATGCTAACTCTTTAGCTTAGTTCTTGCCATGGTTTGTCTTCTGCTTTCTGTCCGTGTCCTGTTTTATTTTGAAGTTCCATGTCTTGTCTTCCTGTGTTTCCCTTCCTGTGTCTCACCTGTGTTTGATTGCACCACCTTTGTCTTGTTTCCTCATGTATTTAACCTTAGTGCTTTCCCTTTGCCCTTTGTTGGACCATCTACATTTGAGCCCTATGTTCCTGCTCTGTGTTCAGGTGGCCTTACTGTTCCTGTGTGTTCTTTGTGTTCCTGCCTTTTGTGCTACTGGTTTTTCCCCAGGAGTAAAATAAAGAACTTTTTTGTCACTGTCTTTATTCCTGCCTAATGGGTCTCACTCTGCATTTCCTGTTTGTGGTCCAGTTCCTTCAAACATCGTAACAGTTCTTGTGTTAAGAAGTAAGCAAAACACATAAGCAAGACATTCACCAACACATTTGCGCTGGGTTCAACTAATAAATCATCCTGTGTATTAGTTAGTGAGAGATGAGATGTTAGTATGTGTATTCACTGTGTATGGGACTACTTCATGACAACAAAGATCTCACCTGGTTTGAAATGAGGCAAGGAGTTAACACCTGGCCAGCTGTCCTCAGATGGAGTACCAAGGACCTGGAAAAGTAACAGAAACATGGAGAAAGTGAACAAGTGAAACAAGAAAATAGCTTTCTGGTTTAGCAGAGTAGTTAGCATGAAAGGATCCATAGTGTTGACCATTCAGCACTGAACAATGAGGCAAGAGAAATCATAGACAATAACACTGTCCATGTTCCTGTGATTAAATGCTGTAGATGATAAATGTAATTCACTGTTAATTCTAGTGTTGCAGTGAGTACAGGGACTGGGCATCATAATTTGCAGTATGACAAACTTGAAATTTCAGCACAAAGCCATCTCAGTGCTAGTGCAGCAGCGGAGATAAGTCTATCATTTATGGAAGTGCTGGCTGAGTTCTCACGCACACAGCCTGGGTTTATGATGACAAAAACCAGGGCAGCAGACATGCCTTCCACATGATCCATTACAGCTATGCAGCGTAATAGTTTCCAGATTGTGCAGTCATTCCTGATCTACAGCACGCTCCTATAGTGGAGTAGCTGCCCAAGGATGTTTGATTTATGCTCTCCGCTTGATGATATTTAATGCAAACACTGGATGGACGTGCGATGTAGGATCATTAGAATGAATCAGTTTCAGATGACTTTGGCTGGCACAGCTGAGAGACAAAGAAAAGAGAGAATAGAAAGGAAAAGCGGTGTGAATCACTGCTTATGTTTCCACAGCAGGCAACAGGTCAAACTGGTGATAGTCTCTTTCAGATCACTCTGTTTCAGTCTCCCAGTAACCGTGTATTTCACCACTATCAAAATATCCTCACCTTTAAACTTAAGTGTCGAATTCATGCACAAATGAAAAGTCAGACCTAAGTTTCAAACACCATTACTGACGTTAGCTAGTGTATTTAAATCGTTCCAAGTGTAAACTAGAAGGATGTGGGTCAGATGCTTGTTGAGCTTTCCCCTAATTGGCCTGCAACTGACCCAAATATTAGTCATAGTTTGTGTAATAACAAAAAGCGCCACTAGAGGGCAGTATAGCACTGTGAGGTCAATCCCAGCAGAACAATAATAGTCAGTACAAAGAAACATTCATTTAAGCTCTGCACTGAACTTAACCTCTGTGTTCCATTCACTTATCATTGCTGTTGTCTTCAGCAACAATATTCCAATATTAAATGCAGTGTTTACCACACAACAAGACTTGGGTTACAGAGGAAACCACAGTGCAGGGGCTCAAATGAACAGTTGATTGTTGTGGGATTGTTATTACCACTGCTTTCCATTAGATGGTAATGTATCTACGAGAGATAATAAATAATATTTTCATTTAATTTGCATATGCAGGTGAATCAAAACACCACATCTTTTCTGCATTATACATTGACACAGTCTGCCATTTTTTCTCCCTCAGTGTGTGAGACATAAGTAGGAAGGCAGCATCCAGGTAATGATCTCACTTTTTTAATTGAAGTGTTTCTGGCAAAGGGTTTACTTGTAGTTATGCTGTGTTCACTGTTTCAGGCAGATATATTCACAGTGTTTCTTTGAACTGTGGCCTGTTGTAGGTGTCTTTTCCTGAATTACCTTGTGTTGCCTTGTGTTGCTGTGAAAGGTCAGTACTCTCACTTCACTTTATGGTGCCCTCTCCCCTGTTTGTGTGGGTGTTGAATAGCTGACACTGCTCCACTATTAATCTGCCCAGACAAAACATGAGGTCTGCAGTGTCAAGGGTAGACACTTTGATACCAAGAGTAACATCCAGTGAATCACGGATTAAAAAAGTTGACCGCTGCTCCAATATCAACTCCGATCTGAAGTGTTTGCCCAGCTACGTTGCAATCATATGCCAAATACATGGATTAACAACGCATCCTCACTATGTCAATAAAGGCTGTAACCCAGTTGTAACTGCATTTCCTGTTACAGATTAGTGATGGAATTATAAATGGAATCTCTAGAAGAAAGAGCTTCCAGTGTACCAGCAGTGTGGCCTCCACCAGCTTCAACAAACACATTCATGAAAGGGCGACTGAATCTTTTGCAAATAAGGGTGGTCAGGATTATGTGAGGGAGGATGAAAGGTTGTGGGAATGTCATTGGGTGATGGGGGGGTGGTGGGGGTGTGAATGGATCTCCGTCTGGACCACAAAGTTGAAATGGGCCTGCATTATTGATGGAACAGTTCGATGTCCTTTGAAGTGATGAGGAGGCGGTGAGGTGGAGGGTAGGATAGGGAATGGATATGAATGTCACAACCTGTGAGGACATCATAACAGTAGCAGCAGTAGCATCACTGCACCTGCACAGCAGCCATGAGCTGACAGGTTTATCGCTGAACAAAGAAGTCAAAAAGAAGGACAGTAGTGACGGTGCCCCTCATTAATGTTGAATGGGAAAGGTCAGTGATCAGTGAACAAACTTAACAGAGTTCTGTTAAAAAACAACGCAGCTGAACAACTTTTTTTCTTTCTAGATAAAGGTGTGTACATTACCCACAGTGAAACACAATTGCCACCAGTTCAGTTAAACGGTATATTTTGACAGCACAAACACAGGGTAATTCTAGCTACACTGACCTACACCAGGCTCAATACATTGCCCATGAGCACTTTAGGAATGGAACTACTGATCTTCTAATTAGTACACATACCTGCTGAGCCACCCAGTTGGACATGGGAAGTAAATCTGTGGAGGGCTAGAGGTGTGATGGGCTCACATCCTTCTATTCTCACATCACTGATTATCTTTAATTTAAAATCTTTAAATTTAAAGTGCAAGTATATTTACATCAAAATTGCATGTACTCTCCAATCAAATACAATGTTCTGTACAACAAACATTAGTCTTTGTTCTGCTGCTGTCTGTGGTGACTGACTGTAACTGAGCTCTTATTGTTCTGACTAGAAACCAGCCCTGGGGTAATCACTGTAATATTGAAAATCTTCACATGATGTTCAATTTGATGGATGAACTGTAACATATGTTCTTCAGACTGTTAATTATAATACCTCCTCAGGCCATTCAGCTTTTTTTCAAGAAACTGGAGCACAGTAACAAAATATAATACCCAAGGTTTTGTCCCAAAGCTTCAGTTGGTAACAATTATTCAGTCATATCTGCTGGAACTGTCAATATATTGTAGTCGAACATGAACTGGGGAATTTAGGACAAAATCCAACTCCTCTGGCTCCACCTACAGCCTGTAATTGTATTTGCAAAATCCAATGTCTCAGTGCTGTTGCACCAGTCAGGTAGAGGGAGCAGGAGCAGCAGCCAATCACAGCTCATACGTGTCAGACACACTATGTTTATCAAATCATCTTAGACTGAAATCCTCACCTGAGATGTTCTTTAAAATACAACTTCAATATATACACTGTGATCAACGATTAATGATCTCTAAAATTCCAGCTCCTCCTGACAGCTAGTTGAGATAGCTGTAAGCTAGAAGCTAATTGAGCTAGTTGTAAGCCTGCTGTGTGCTGTGGGTCACCACTGATAGCTGTAGAGCCTCTATCGTTGATGTCCCATCTGTAAAATGCAGCATATTGCACTGTGGGGTTGATAGCAGAGTGAACATGCCTCAAACTCTGTTTGTCATTCCACTGGAGGCAGTACGGTACATTTAATGGACGTATGCAGACATACAGTCCAGACAAATAAAATGCTGGTATGGGGACGGATTCAGAGCACATTTTTATCCAATATGTGCGGTGTGTGTGTGTGACGTCACGTAACATGTAGTTTAGTCATCTCCATAACCTATATGTCTCCAGCTGGTCTAACTAGCTTCTCTCCACTGGCTTCCAGTAGGATACAGAATAGACTTCAAAATCCTTCTACTTACCTACAAGGCTCTTAATGACAAAGCTCCATCCTATCTGAAAGACCTTACCACTCCGTACTGTCCTGCCAGAGCACTTTCTGTCTGACTCTCACTAGAGTCTGTTAGTGACTCCCAGTATGTCTAAAAACAGACTGGGAGGTAGAGCCTTTAGTTATCGGGCTCCTTTACTGTGGAACCAGCTCTCTCCATGGGTCAGAGAGGCAGATACTCTCTCTACATTTAAGTCTAGGCTTAAAACTTTCCTCTACAACAGAGCTTTTAGTTAGGGCTGGCTCAGGTAGCCCTGACCCATTTTATAGCTATGCTGCTGTAGGCTTAAACCGCTGGGGGGCACATCAGGTTGCATGGGGCCCTATCCTCTCTTCTCCTCCTCCTCCTCCCTCCTTTCTCCTCTCCTCTCCTCCCCCTCCCTCCTCTCCTCTCCTCTCCTCTCACGCATTTTGAACTGTCATTATTTGTTGCACCTTGTAGTTTGGCCATGGTGTCTTGTACTCTCTGTTTCCACAGATCTCTCCAGAGCTCCATCCCTCTGCACCAATCGCCTCCTGCATCACCTCCTTTCTCTTGCTGTTAAACCGGCCTGCCCTCAACCATGTGAAGGTGCAGGATGGGATGCATGTAGCCAAGCATAGGAGCATGTACTGTTTTCCTATGGTCACTGGACTGTCACCTGCAATGGTGATGTCAGATAAAGCTGGAGGGGTGGGTGAGAGGGGGTGGCGGCGTAAGAACATGTTAAATCCAAGCATAAATGTAATAATTTTGTCATTTTATTCGGGTTCAGATACTTTGGGCATTTAAAGCAAGACTGAGCAGAGGTGGAATGGCACTGAGGTATTAACTTATTGTTTTGTCTTTGTGGAGAAAAACAAACAAACTAAAATGTAATGAATTTAAATGGGATCCAAACATAATTAGAATTAAGTGTCAAAATAATCTAGTCGAAATTATTTCACAATATAATCTGGATGTAAAGCCATTATATTATGCATACCCAATGAATTTGTCACTATCTATTAAAATGATTTAATTCACATAATTGCCACCCACAGCTTCAGAGTTGTAGAGATGAAGACATGATGAGATGGCAGACAAATGAATTTGCAAAACCTTTGATCTGCTGTATGCTAATGTCAAAGAAGCTTACTGTGCTACTGCCTTACCACCACT
Organism: Selene dorsalis; assembly: GCA_900303245.1. Lineage (NCBI taxonomy): Eukaryota > Metazoa > Chordata > Actinopteri > Carangiformes > Carangidae > Selene > Selene dorsalis. The sequence goes on along the minus strand of OMNW01011692.1, from coordinate 124 downwards.
GGGCAGGTCAGATCACAACTTGGTTTTTCTGCAGACCTGTTACAAACCCTGTTTGCAAGAGCCTATAACTACACTCACAGTAAGGAAATGGACACCTGAGGCTAGTGAGGCTCTGAGAGATTGC
>OMNW01011691.1:10893-23024 GCA_900303245.1 Selene dorsalis | reverse complement strand
TGTGTACAGGGAAATTTAGGGTGGGTGGGGGTCAGCAAGGTGCCAGATTGTACAGGAGCACAGTGAGAGAAGATTAAGAAACACACACAAACATGGATTCATCTGTGTGTGATCACATGCAGAATCCTAATATTGTTGTTATCTTGCATGTAACAAGAGTTTTACTGGATACTCGGGCACAGAGATCAAACACCCTGAATGCAATTAGAGCTGCATCCTGAGGATTTCAGGGGGAATATGTGCTGTTATCACTCTTCCATTATGAAGGATAAAAAAATGACTGCACTCTTCATCATCATGAAAGGCAGCACGGGATACCAAAAACTGCAATCAAAGTGAGAATCATACACCACATAGCAAAAGTGTTTGCTTGAGTAACATGATGGCATTTAAAAAGTATTTGTGCGACTGATGCTGTGGCTGCTTGTTGTGGCTCAGGTCTGTGCAGTAGAACTGGAGCTAACAGAGGCCACACAAAGGAGAGGCACAGATCAACAGGTTATTAGCATAAGCCCAGGACATTAGTGAAAAAAAGCACACTGAAATGTGGAAATAATTCCACCAGACCAACTCCACCTCTCACAAATATATAAAAAAATGACTGCTTTATCACTTTCTCAGCTTGATGCAGTTTCTCTTAGGGGGGTTTGCTGTTTTGTTTTGAAAGATTAAAAGTGGAGGAGTACAAGCTGGAGGGAAAGGAGGAGAAGGAGGTGGGGAGGATGTTTGGTGACAGAGGATGGAGGGAGGAGAGGGAAGAGGAATAGGGGGGTGCAGCGGTGGTGGTGTTTGTGTTATTGATGTGCAGCGCTGGCTCAGATAAAGGATTGGTGGGAGCCAACCAGCTCCTATCTGGCTCCTCCAGCCAAAGGCCTGTTTGCTTTCTAGGAGTTGCCATAGACCGAAGTTTGTGTGTGTGTATGTGTGAGTGAGCTGGGAGGTTGGAGAATGGAGAGAGAGATAGTAGGGAGGGTAACCGTGTAGATGCTTTTTTCGGAATTAGATTCTGCTTCCCTAACAGCACAATTAAGGTACGACTGGAGAGAGGGAGGGAGGGAGAGAGAGAGAAATTTTCTGGGTTAGGCAAGGATAGTGTATAGTAATGGACTGAGCGCAGTGTCACAGATGGAATATGATTACCATAGATCCATTTCTGTCCTGCTTCAAATAAAAAAATAAAAAAAAGGAGAAGGGAAAAAACAGAAACGCCCATGTGGCCGAAAATAATCTGAGACCACATCAATATGGTTAGTAACGGAGCGTCAAAAGACCTTGATGAAGAGGCAGCTTTATCAAAAAGATATGTTTCATAGATGGGACTCTTGATTTATACAGACAGGCGCCCTATGATGAAACATGAATTACTGGCTGGTTAGAATACAGGGCTGGAGAAATGGAGGGATAGATGTAGCAGTGGAGTGGGAGGGGGCTGTCGGCACCACCTGCTGAACCACCACATTAAAATAATACGGGGCCTCTAAAAGTGATGGATTGTGACTTGAGAAATTAAAACGTGATTTCATCACTGAGGTGAGAATATTTTTTTCTGCCCATTTTGGTGGGAGAAGGCTTTGTTTACTTTCTTGCTGATATGTCAATTAAAATATGCGCCAAGCGGAGTCCAGTAAATTGCAGAGTCTCTGGGAGCACCTGTGGTTTTTGACTGACTGGAAAGAACAAAGAAGAAAAATGGTTCATGTGTCAGTTACTATTAGCAGAGCTGGCCAATATCATCATATTCTCCTGCATTAAGGAAATTAGTTTGTTTTTGCAGTTTCTACCACCATAAATAGTAAATGGGGAAGGTAATATGTGATAAAAGAGCAGCGGTTTTCCCAAATGTTTTGATGTATCTAAATGTTTAATCAACTAATGTTCTCAGTATTTCATGTGGATTTCAAACGTACAGATGATTGACACTGGTTTACTGATGGGGTTGGTACTTTATGAAATTGGGAGCCAGGTAAGCAGCTATACAGAGACAATACTCAGATCACACTCTAGCTACATGCTGCAATCATTACAAGAGGCTGAATTAAATATACATCCTGAGCTGCTGTCCCTTATGGTCCTCTAATTTTCTAAAGGCATATATACATATTTATGTTTATGCCCCTCTCTCGTGTCTGTTACTTCATCTCCATGGGTGATGATTTACCAGAAACACAGGATAATATTTAACAACAGTGAAATAATATGTAAGTAGCACACAAACAAAATGTTGCTGTGCCATACGACTTCACAGCTCATACTGTACATCCTCTGTTTGTTACAGGGCGCAAAGTTCACTAGTGCCAATCATTTACTGTTACTATAAAAACAATGATTGACAAGTGAATATCCAATTTCAGTAGCTTCAGTGCACTCTCATGAGTTGATGCAGCAGAGTCTGTTTTAACGTTTTTAACTAAAGATCACAGCATTTTCCAAAACTGAACCAACTAGGGTTAAGATTTTTTCCTTGTTGCTACCGTTTTCACCCGTCCTAATCTGATTTATAGTGACCAAAACTTATTTTGAGGATCACGTTTCTCTGAAATTTGGTAAATGACTCGTGTCTTCTAAAAGGAAAGTAAAAAAAAAAGATTTGTCTGCTTCTTCGAGTCTACCTCGCCCTCCCCTGCTCCTTTCATCATGAGTGATACAGTCTCTGTGCTACCCTCCATTTGTTTGACCCTGCAGGAGGGGAACTGATGTGCTGATCCATCAGAACCGCACGGCTCCATTTACGGGATGGACCCCTGCCTCTAAAGCAGCTCTTCCAGCCGGCGCCAACAGCTGCCCGCCTGTCTTAAACACACGTCCACCAAGGGCAAGGGCAGATCCCCAATGCTAACACTGAAGCTCCTCCAGCTCCAGCAACGTTGACTTGTGCAGCTACGAGGGAACGCTCTGTCAAAAACAATGGAGTGCACCACATCTCAATGTCAATCCCAGGGAAGCACTGATTGAGCATGTTGGCTTTCTTTCCCATTGAGCATTGGTCTGACACTAACTTATGAGTGTTTGAAAGTTGCAATCAATTACAGCACTGTCTGGAAGACACAGAAGGTTTAGAGGAGTTATGCTGAATAATTAAAAGGACGAGAATATTTCTTGGTTGAATAAATTTAAATGCTCCCAGTGCAGCTGAGCTGCATTTCAGAAACCCGAATTTCAGCTTGATATATAAGATATTCTGTCTTCGCCTTTGCCTCTCCATGCCACTGTCCCATTCAAGCTTCCTTTCTGCTGGATACGTCATATGGAGAACACACACACACACACATACTTCTGCAGGGCCCCACTTTTCCAGCCCATTCATGGTCTCGCTTTGCAGGGGCAGAGTAGGACATATCATTACAAAGCAGACAGGAGTGACGTGTGCCTGTGTGTGTGTGTGTGTGGCTGTTGGTGTTCATGCATGTGTGTGTGAGGCGGAGGAGAAGGAGGAGGAGGAGGAGGAAGGGAGGTCTAATGTTGCATGCCTACATGTAGAGCAGAGCAGCAACTGATACCCCCCTCATAAAGGCAAATGTGTGAGCGAGAAAGGAGGTGGCAGTTGGCAGAGACTCAACCAGTGTTAGCCGCCTTTCCAATTCCACACTGGCAGCTCAGTCATGGGACTGAAACTCCATCCGCTCTCTGGAAAAGGAGGCCTGAACATCTGTTTCAAAAGGAGGTTCTGGGTGGGGGAACATACATCACAGATCTCCATTTCCACTCCACAAATTTATGAGTGTTGAGCTGACTGAACAGCCAAAAACCTTAACAGTTTTTATTATTGCAGCCAAGTCCATAGGCTACAGTCAATTTGTTATTTAATAACTGGTAAATATGAAATTAGTAGCTTTGATTGCAGGACAACTCAAGGAGGCAGGAAGCACCTGCAGAGGTATGTTTCAATTCTAGAGCAGAGGTCACCAAAGGGTGACGCCATGGTATCCAGACCTGAACCCTGACCCTGTTTCTGTCTCTGACCAGCACAGCTTTCCTAGCTTTTATGGCACTTGTCATGTGATCTACTCAGCCAATCACTGCAACTTAACTTCGTCAGTGAGGTATACACACAAACAGACAATAGGCAATAGTCTGAGAAATAAGTGTGGAGAGTTGGACAAAGAGAAAAGGTGTATAATAATATGTTGAAAGTGTTTGCCATAAAAAATGATGAAGTGTCATGTGAAAAGTCAAGAAAAGACGACAAAAAAGCACCGTTGACGTCATAGTCCTGGTAACGGTTTTAACACTGGGCACATTTTAGTGTTTAACATTAACATCTCCTTTACAACAGCTGACTGATTCATCCATGGAAACTTCAGTCAAGAGTCCCCCATTTCCCTCACACATAACACTTTATCTCTAGTGGAAGTCCGAGCGTTGCTCACTTTCCCATGCTCACCACCATCACAAACCCCCTAACCCCTATTCAGCTGACTGTAACTCTAGCCTCATCCCAGGGTGCGTAATCTCTCTCATGTTCCTGTCTCTCTCTGTCGTCGTCTAATCTAACTTGTTCCCCCTGCTGCTTCGGGGCTTGACGTGGAATGCCGCAGGTCACGGCTGGGGCAGCTTATGCAGGGGGGCAGGTGCTGTGTCACAAGGTACGTTTCCATGGCGGCAGAAATACGCCACTGATTTCTTTTGGCCCCTACTCTCTCTCTGTGTCTCTATCTGCCTCTCTGTGGCTACATTTGGCTCCCTCTTGGGCCGTGTCACGAGTTGTGTCAGTAGCAGTTGCAGCTTGGCTGGGGAGAGATGGCTCGTCATGGGAAGAAGGCTGGGTAAGAATCTTCCATTAAGGTTAGCCTGCAGTATGTAGCACATGATTCAGAGACAGCGTAGAAGGGAATGACTCAACAGCACATTCACTGCCAGATAAGGAAAAGCCACATACACAACACCTCCTTGGGATGATACTGCTACCCTTGAGAAAGATGAGTCCTGCAGTCCACTTTTTAATCCTCTTCTTCCATATCTATTACAAATTGTTTCCCTTTTTGCAAATTCACTATATACTACACTGATATCATTATCATTTGGATATTTGAAACTGTCCCTAATCAAACTGGGCTCAAGCCGGAGCAGTAGCTTTTGTAGAATTGTGGACACAACCTCTGACAACATATCCCGAGCAGCAGTGCTGCTGCTGAGAGTGACAGTCGGCGTCGTGCAGCCACCACACTGACAAAACCGTCCTCCTGCCGTCTCAGTGTCAGCTGTCAGTGATGTGAAGCTGGAGGCTCAGTGGAGTATTTTGACCTTTCGCTCACTATGATGTCACCCTGTCATTTACATAGTTAACAGAAATGGTGCATGGAAGACTGCGTGTGTGTCACAAGCGCACTCGCACATACTTAGTGCACCTGCTTCCAGGATCTTTGCCTTTTAAATGAGACTTGGGTTTGTGCTACTGAATATCAAAATCACATCGCCATCTTTTGATTTAATCAGTGCCACCACTAAAGGGAAATTGCACTCGTAAATTAAAAGACTGCACACACTTTGTATTAAACCTGCAATCTTCAAATATCAGATGAAAAAGACTCCATAAACTGCCGCATGAAAACAAACACTCCTTTTCATTTCATCCACTTGATTCTTCCCACTACTCCTCATCACTCTTCAAAGGCGAAGGTTGACTCTCACAGCTCCGGGGTGTGCTTGTTCTTCGGCACGTCTGTATCCCTTGCCTCGTTACTGAGCTTCACAGACAGTATAATTTCAGCCTGACACTGCCTTGAATGTGCCGCTGTCAAGCTGGAGCATGGCGGAGTGCGAGTTGAGGGATGCAGGCTCAAAAATGTCACTTTCATTCTCGGCAAGACGAGAGGGAGAAGAAGAACGAGGGAAGAGGCTGGGGAGGGTTGGTGGATGGGCGGCTGGAAGAGGCCTTGGAACAACTGTTTAAATCATGACAGGAAAATGACCACAGCCTGGAGAGGTTTGTGTGGGTCTGTGTGTTTGTGCGTACACAGACACATGCATGCGCATGTGCAAGTGTGTGCTTGTCCGGGGGAGTTTGGTATGCAGGATTTTTTCTTCTTCTCCTGGTGTAAGCATGTATATGACTGCATATAAGTTCATTGAGGAGATCATGCAAATCTTGTATATTCAAAACCCGACTGATTGTGTGAGAATGCACAAAGAAAGGGAAGAAAAACAGTGTGTTATCTGTGTTGTGAGCAGTTAGTCCATCAAGTGTGTGTAACAAATGTGTATTTCTGTTCCTCTCCATATGTGTGAGTGAGTGTACCCGCCTGTGCTCCAGCATATCTGGCCGTGACTACAAAGCCCCTCTGTTCTTAGCATGAGCTCTATCTCTGGGCCTTGTCAAACAAACGGCTCCTGGCGCCTCTCTCCTGGGCATGTGCCACGGCCGCTGCCAGGTCCGCCATGGCTTGTGGAGCCCCTGTTTCTGGCATCTTCCGAAGCGCTGCTAAGCATTGACGGAAGTCCCCTCCGTCCTCGTTTACATTCATTAAAAACGGTAGCGCTGGGCTCCCCCAGAGCGCTGGGAGGCTGCGCCAAGCCTGCCGCCGCCGATAAACCGGGGCCACCTCTCACTGCCCATTCGCTTTGCTTTCTTCTGCTTTTCCCTGTGCTGCTCTCTGTCTGAGATGGCGCCCCACAGCACCCCTCTGTGGGCACTGGGCTCTGGTCTGTTGGCAGAATTCTGAGCCTGTCTTGGTCTTTTACTTTGGCTTTTTTTTTCTTTGTTGTTTGTGTTTTTTGAGTTAAAACGGTGCAGGTTGTCACTGTTCCAAATCTTAAAGGGCAACCATATGAAACTGCATTATTTGAACCTGTTTTTCTGTGTGTGTGTTTCAGTAGATTTGCTACAGGCCTCGGCTGTGCAGGAAAAGCACTGACAACAACTTCATAAGCCAGAAGCAGACAAACAATGTGCTCAGTTCTCATTTCCTTCCTTCAGTCCTATTAGAATTATATGCAGTCAATACATTACAATGTGAGACCATGCCTGACCAAATGGACATTCCCTCTGCAGCACAGCCAGTAAGATTTTCTTGTGTGGGATGGCGTGGTAAAGGCGAGGGAGTGGGGGTTAAGCACCTCGCCACCTCTAATTCTGTTTGACTAATTATATCAGTGGACATGTAGCCTTGAGGGCGAGTGTGTCCAGCAGCTTGTCTCCCGCCGTTGTGACGGAGGGTTTTGGAAATGTTGGGCCCAGGGTTGTGACGTGATAGTTGTTGAGTGGTTGGGGAACAGCGGTTACCTTCTTTCTCTCATTTCACGCCTGGCTGAGTAAGATTCTTCATTGTCAACATGCTAACCCTTAGCTCAACCTCCGTGTGGAACATGGAGATGACAAACATTTGCTCGAAACAACACACAATAACAACACAATGACCTCTACATAAGAAGGGTGGGGGAGTTTTGGGGGTTGGGGGGTGGATGGGTTGATGTGTTGATGTAGGGGGGCTGCGACCAGGTGCATTCGGAACTTTGAGGTGAAAATTGAAGCAGGTATGACAGGTAACATGCCATGCCTCTAGCGCCCTTAATGCCAGAAGAATTCAAAATGAGGCCGACTGATCACTGGCGTCATAGGCTCACAAACTCCCCTGTGTCTCCACTGTGTCTTTGGGGTCATGTTGTTGTACCAAATGGATGTTTGTGTGTGAGTGTGTGATGGATGAAGGTAGTTGCAGGGGGTGTGGCTGGGCTGAGGAAAATATAACCTCTGGCGAGATGAGAGGATGCCACTCTGGAGGGGAGATCAAGGTACACGCTGCTGGAGGAGAGACAGGCCCTTGGCTGAGGCGAGAGCAGGCAAAGCTGACAGAGTGGCTAAATAGAGAGATGAGGGAGGCAAGCGTTAATTACAAACAGCAAGTAGGGATAAGGAGAGGGATTAGGTCAACCATGGAGCACGGAATTAGAAGAAGAAGAAGAAGAAGAAGAAAAAAAGAGCTGACTTTAATTAGCATTGTTGGAGGGGCAGTCACGTGTTCGTGTTAGCCCCAAAGAACTAAAGCTAGCTGTCATTAGCATTCATATGACGCAGGCTCAGTACAACCAGGCCATTTCGGTAGCAATTACTTTAGCCTGGCTAGTGCTGACATGCTGGGACACTACACATAAAGATAGTCGCTTGTGCTGCAGGGGCGACAGAGGCCAAGGGAGTGAGTGATTGAGGAAAAGCGACTGGATATTCACTCCAGCCAGCCTTAGCATGTCATTAACTTCCTCCCCATCCCCACACCCCCTCTGACTGGACATTATGAGCTTATCACATAGAGCAAAAGGGAATAATTACCCAAATACTATCCAGCACAGCCATCTTTAATCAGAGGAGTGTGTAATTACTGCCACACAAATGACTTCAGTTCATTACGAAGCTTCCGTAACATGTCCAACGATGGATTGTTCATCATTCTAGAGTGTATTATTTACTAACGCCGCAGCAAACCAGGGACAGATAAATACACAATTGTCATTAAGGAGGAAAGGAAAAATGGATGTGCTGGTCAGACAAGCATTTTTCAAAGACATGCATTAAAAGCCTAAAGTGCTGAGAGACATTAGAGGGCAAGTGAGACGATAGAGGAACCCTCAGGCAACTAATGGCATGTTTTAAAAGCAACTTCCACTTGATTAACTCCCTGTTCTCCTAAAAATCTAATTTCTGCATATTTACATTTATATTTCCATTCATTCTGTGACACACTCAAATCTGTCCACGGCAGTGCCTTCTTTCTTCCCTGGCAAACTGCTCCGGAAAGCATTTCGGAGGCTTGTTGTTTTTGTCTTCCTTTAAGTACACGTGATGTGTATTTTCCTGGGGTCCAGTAGCACACTAATCTACTGGAGCCAGATGTGCTGGTAAAAGGCGAGCCACAAAGCCTCCACCACTAGACGTCTCTGCATCGCTCCTGGCCAGATATGATGCTGCATCCCTGGGGGCATTAGCTGAGAGCTTTGCTGGGCTCCAAATAGAACTATGCTCCTGCTCTGGAGACAGCAGCATAATGGAGCAGTGTGAGGGAGGAGGACCAGTCAAACTTGAGGTCTATCATGGAAAACCACTGGTACAGCACTTTCAAAAGTATGACATGTGTGTTTTGGAACGATAATGGCGACTAAATTGTTTATTTAGCCATGTCAGAGAAGCTGAGCTCTTACTGGCGCATGATGTGTGTGCCAGTATCCTGATCAACCGCTCTTACCTTATCACAAGACTATGTTTGAAAGCCCCATTAATTCTTAATCAAAACTAACTAACCATTAAATAAGAGTCTTTATCTGTGTATCGGGGAAACAGGAAATTAACAAAACCACTCGGCAAACATATTAGCAACAGGAGATTTTTCCAACTTCGGCTCTTTTTTGCAGCCGACAAAGATGCATGTCTGAGCTGCCTTTTATCCCAGTGATAATGTGCCTGAATGAACCAATCAATCAAAGCCGCATAAGGCAATTTTTAGAAAAAAAAAAAAAAAAAAAAAAAAGGATGCCGAAGTGCATCTGGATCTGCATCCACTCTGAAGCATTTCATGCTGTGAGATTTGGAAGGCTTGGAAAAGCAATGCAACAACAACAAGCACCAGCAGCAGCATTTCCATCCCGATTGAGTGGCGGTAATTGTCGAGTTGTCAAGCGGGCTTTTGTGGCGGCAGACGGAGCTGGCAGAGCCCATCAGTAGAAAATTACAGAGCAAAAGAACAATCAGCTTCTCCTCTGTTACTTAAAAAGAAAGAGTTGCCCAACAACAGGGGGATCCAAATAGAGATGAAACCAACCCAAAAGGGAGACTGTTTACCTCACGTTGTCTTTGTCTTGAGAGGGAAATGTCAACCGGAACCCAAAAGGAAAAAAAGAAAGAAAAAAAAAAGAAAAGGAGAAAGGGAGAAAATCAACTCAGGCCGCCACTGCTCATTCCTCAAACATCTGACAACAAATCATTATGCCGTCACTGAAATTGATTAACAGTCACCTGGTAATTGATATCAACAAAGGTAGGGTTGTTTTTATTTCGAGGCTCTCACAGCCAGGCCTCCTTCCGCCATGAAAACATTAGAAATGCTCTTTTTTTTATTGTCACTTGTCTCTAAGGCAACTAGCTCAATTTATCAACTGGTGTTCAGGGCAATGGAATTAAAGCCATATAAATGCTCAAACAAGATCCCATTTTATGGTCTGAAAGTTGTTCCAACTAGTCACAGGCTGTTTCACCCTTTGGCTGACCATCCTTTGATACCAATGTGACAGAGATTTCAGTTAACTGCCAGAATCTCTTAAAGATGATTCGCATCTTTCGCAACTCTACCCCTGTTTCACTACTTTTTTTTTTTTTTTTTTTCCCAGCAATCACAAATATTTAGTCACAGTTTGTGTGGAGATTAAAAAACTTATGTGGATAAACATTTTCCCCTCTCAATCGTTCCTTGTGTACTCTACAATAATCCCTCCAAGATCAATTTCCATAGCAGAGCAGATTGAGTTAAATATGTGTGTTGGGTTGTGTTGACAGGTAGTTTACAATATACCTTATAAAGTCATACTGAGGAGTGGTATAACTGCCATGGCAAGCTTTGAGTCTGGCCTTGGTCCTTGTACATGTTTATCTCATGCAGGGTCACCCACATAACTATGAACCTGTAAAAGGGATTATTCAACTATTTGAGTTTTTTTTTTTTTTTTTGTCACCACCTGCTTCACGGTTCATGTGTGTGTGAACAAATCCGTGGAGTGCACACATGTCACCCCCTCCTCCACAGCTCAACAGGCACAGACTGCATTTACCAGATCAATACCCTTAAACAAATACTTAATCTGTAATTACTCGCTAACACCCATCAAATAATAATCTGAAACATAAACACCCATCTGTATTTGAGGTGGTCTGTCGCTCTTGACATCTGGCTCGCACTGAATTACTGTGGGCCCCCACGCAGAGCAGCGAGCAGGGGACCCGGCTCTGAATTGAACAGGCTGGAGAAAAAAAATGTATGAAAGGTTCGTCTGTACCTTCTGTACATTCCACAGCCTCGCCCCTGGGGCTAAAGTATGGCAGCTATCCATCGCAGGGAGTCTCCACGAATGGAGTCCGCCACGGGGGCTGAGCAAATAACAACACTTGGCCTGATGCTCATACATATGGCACTCTGCATTTTTTCCAGGGCAGGAAAATAGTTTGAAGAAAAAACAGTAAGAGTCAGGTTATGGAAATAAATGTAAAACTGTGTTGTCGTTTTTTTACAGAGTGCTTGTCCAAGTGTGTAGCTGTTTTTTTTGTGTGTGTGTGCACAGTATAAAGAACAGTGACTCATCAGTGTTAATGTAGGGTCTTAATGTGTCATTAAGTGTTGGGGGGTGGTGGTTGCTGTTTTCCATTTTTGAAATGTTTGCTGCCACCTCAGTACAATGGAGGTGAATGGGATTTCATTTGAGGTGCTTAAAGCATTAAAGAAATACATTTAAAAATTCAAATGCATCATCGTTTTCCAGAGGCAGCCTAGCCTTTGCTCTGGATAATCCACAGAGCAAGCTGTCTACAGTTCTCATCATAAGGAGTATTTCTTTGGTTGGAAGTAGTTCTATTGAAATCAAATAATTAATCTGCGCCATTGTGCATATAAATATTTTTGCAATTTGGGTAAAGCCGTAAAGAGCAGAGCAAAGAATGAAATGAAAACACCAGATGAGGAGGGAGTGTGGTGGTATACTGTAGTTCTTGAGATAACTGGTTGCTAGTGATAGCCAAATGGCCATCACATACTACTCATAACCCCAACCCCCTCACTCCATCGTCCTGTCCCATCATCTCAGCTGATGGACACTCAAACCTGGTGGTAACCCCACCTCCCCCACTCTCACGCCCTGTTAGGCTCGGAAGCAATCTTAGCACGGGCGGCATTACTTTCACCAGGGCGTCAGTGAAACTGTGGACACTCACATGAAAATGGGTAGGGGTGTGGCGGAGAGGGGAAGGGGTGTCTTCCGTTGCTAGGGAACAAAGTGACTTGAAATCCATGCGTATTTGTCATCATGGTTGTTCCTGGCGAAGGCATACAGGTCGCCACTCGAGGAAAGAACATCAAAGGCCAAAGAAATTTAGCCAGGATGTAAAGCAAGAGGAAACATCAGTTTCCTCCAATTGGTAACGCCATGATTGTGGAAAAAGA
>OMNW01011691.1:0-10872 GCA_900303245.1 Selene dorsalis | reverse complement strand
GTTGTGACAGACAGAGAGAGAAAGAGAAACAGAGAGAGAGAGAGAGAGAGACAGAGAGAGAGAGAGAGCATGCACTTTGGGTCATGTTTTAGCGTGAAGAGGCAGCCCATTTTGCATGCCTGGCTTATCGGGTGTGGAGGTATGCCTGTGCACAATGTGCAGGTGTGATAAATAAAAATGTTTGGGTGTGTGTATATTTATGTAAGTCTGGGTGATTTTTGTCTTTGGCTGAATTTGAGCAGTGGATGTGTTTGTGTTTCAGCTCAGAGAGAAACTCCTGTGGGGGTGCCGCTACACGTGCTCTCCTTACTCACAAACACACACACACACACACACACACACACACACTTAATGTGCCTTTGCTGCACATGCTTTATGATATCTACAAAGCTTCTTGCACACAACTCCTCCTTGTGTCACATCAAGAGTACATTGTGGTGTTCATTGGGAGCAACATGTCAAAAGGGTTTAATGCCAATATCTAGCTCCCTTCTATAGCTAGTGCTGAAAATCAATACACCTGCATTCTCCTTTGAGAGCATTTGAAGCAAAACAACACAAACACACAATCATATACACACTCTGCTCTGCTAGCACGCAGGCTCCCCAGGACACTGTCGCCCCAGGGCTAAGCTACACCTGTCCCCCTACACTTAGGTGGCTACTAATATGTTTGATCCAGAGTGACAGGGTCCTCACCCCACAACGCTTAGAATTTTCTGTTGTGGACACAACTTTCAATTCTTGGTTTTACTGAGCTTTGACTGAGTGTTGCTGTAAGTGTGTGTGTGTGTGTGTGTGTGTCTGCCAAAAGAACCAATGCATTAAATTCCCTAATGCCTTTGGTTATATGGACAAATCAATCTCAAGAGAGACCAAACGACACTGATGTGGTCTGAGATAGGAATTTAAAACACATCTGGAATTCCCCTAAACTAAACAACACATTCGCTTTTTTGTTAAATACATGTCTTCAAGTGGCTGTCATGTTTAACCCAGTCAAATGTCCAGATCATAGCAAGAATTGGATCCCCTCCTCCCTGGTGGTCTAATTTTCTACCCGAATGATCTTGAAATTTTTTTCTTCTCCGTTTCCAACCGCACTCTTCTGAAGCTTAACACCGTCTCAGTCCATCAACCAACAGATTTATCATGTCCCGCAAAGAAAAACAAAAACAAAAACCAAAAAAACAAACAAGCCATATGTGGTCATCCTACTGTAAGTGCTTCTAATTACCTCTTTAAAATTCTGCCAACAGGGTATTGAATGCCCACATTCTCATTTTTCTCATTCTCTTCCACACTTTCTTGTATCTTGAAACACTGCGAGCAATTAGACCAAGTGACTTTATTCATTAGGGGCCCAGTCCTAATGATTATTAAACTCCACACAAGTCAGACAGTAACCTCAGGGATGCATGGCAGCACAGAGTGAGAAGGAAAAAGGGAGAGAAAAAAATGAGACATGGACGCTGGAGGGAGAGAAAAGAAAAGGAGAGACAAAAGGATGAGAGAGTGGGAGTGATGATGAGGATTAAAGGAGAAATGGAGCAGGACAATCATGGTCAAAAGTTTAATGTAGATGAATATATAATAAGAGACAAACAGACCCTGGCTGAAATAAGTGCAGATGGAGCCAAGAAGAAATCACGACAGATCATTTGCATTGTGTAAGTTGGATAAACACCATCGACACACAGCTCACAAACACATGATACACGACAGATGCACTTATAAAACATTGCAACAAAAACCACACGCACAGTCTCGGGTGCTTTAGAAAAGCGTGTATGTGTCCCAAAAGCCCACAGTGCAAACATGCATAGACTTTACCATGTCCCTGCTGCTCTCTAGCTCTCGTCAATCCACACCTGATGTTATCTGTAAGGGAGATTTATGCACTTGCTGGAGTGAATTTATGAGAGACGGCCTTCTCAGTCAGAGGGACGCCAGCTAAGAAATTGCTTCGTTGAAAAAAAAAAAAAGAGAAAGGGAAAAAAGAAAAAGCAGATTCAAAAGATTTATTTCTATCTACACCATGGATGCATGATATATTCAATCTGTTTATTTGAGTGAAACAATCATTTCAGGGAGGGAAGCCTACGAGACGCGATAAGGCTGAATTGTGTTTAGCGTGGCCGCCCCCACCGCCGGCCCCTGCAGTAGGGCCTGCGCGCACTTTCTCAAATCTATTTGGTTGTCACTGTTTTTGTTTACGGCGACCAGAGGGGGGTTTGGGGGACTGGTGTTAGGATGATGAATCATTTTCTGCCTTTTGTTTGTTTTGCTTTTTATTGATAGATTGATTGTTACCTTGGACATGAGCGTTTTGATGGAGGATCCTAGGACAAAAACACAAGTGGCAGCTCCTCGCCGTCACCTCACCAATCAGACTGGTGAGCTCATAAAACATGATCAATATTGCCCCCTCCCGCTCTATCCATTCATCTATTCATTTCTTTCATTGAGTCTCTATAGTCGCAGCTGAAAAAGGCCTGCTTTCAAAAGACTGTCCTCCTGTCTCATACAATACCACAGTAATTGAAAGCCTTTTTTTGTTTTTTTATCCTTCCTCCACCGTATAGACACAGCAGCCGTGGACTCAAAATGAGTGAATATGTGATGTGACACACTGTACAAACATGGCAGCTAATAGAGAGAAGAAACTAGTGCGTTTGGTAGTCCCGACATAAGATGTCCTCGGAACGAAAAGGTCAGGGTCATGTTGAGTAGCCAGTCGCTGGTCTCTGAGGATGCAGAGGACAGGCACAAAGTTAGCAACGCAGCCCCTCTGGGCACCTACACATGCCTCTTCACTTCTATCTTGGATAGGAAAGAGAAAGTGGGGGCATATGAAAGAGTAAAGGACAATCACTTTGGACTGCTAGGGACAGGTCTGGCAAATACAACACAAAATGTACTGCATTTTAGATAAGTGTTTTTTCTGCTGTCTGTGGATTTGCTGTCAATGGCTTGAAGAAAAGCAAAATTCCTAAAACATCAAAGCATTCTGTTTGAACTTGAAGGACAAAAACTTAGAGCAGAGTATCATTTGCATGTCGTGCAAGGCCACTGGATCAGATCTGTTTCTGATACAACAATATAGAAATCTGGTCAAATGCAAAAGTGACTTGGCTAGAGCAGACGTAGAGCAAGCTACTGGCAACACAGCTGACTGAAATTCAAAACCAAAAGTTTCTCTTTCATCCCAAGTTCAAGTCAGACCAGTAATTGAAACAGTGACATCTCAGAGTTCAGTTTCAATACAATGAGTGGACTTATTTCCAGAGGTAAAGGCTGTTTCAGACAACATGACTGCACACTGTTTAGACAGTAACGACCGAAGGGATTGTGTAGAGTTCAAAATCTGAGGAAGGGTTGCATCATTTTTCATATAAACTTCAGGAGTACGGTCTACAGAACAATGGCTCTCTAAATCACACCCCCCCGCCTTAACTCTCATGAAGGAAGAGTAAAATTTCAAACAAATCTGTGTCAAACAACCTTCCCAGGAAATGCAGCTTAATGGCCTTTAGGGCTAACTTTGCCACTCAGCTGTGGTGGTCAAGTCTGATATGAGAATGGGACCCTGGACAAAGCTTTTAATACCTATGGGATTAATACACAGTGCAACCTTTTTCACTCTGGGGTGAAAAGGTCAGAGGCAGGAGCTCACGACATATGATGGTAGATAATCCCTGATCACACTCTGGTGTGGTGTTTCCAGTCAAGACATTGTGTTCAGAACCCTGACCCCTCTCTGTGTGCCAGATGCCTCTGGTGTCAAGTGACCATCAAGGGTAGGAAGGCCATGTTTGTCACTCCTCTGCCACCGAGGTGTGGGGGAATTGCCCTCCCCTGTGGTGGGATTTAGTAGATTGTGGCAGGGCAATGGACAAATACGTGACAAATTCTGAGCCAAGGCGTTTCAGAGAAAAATGTGTCATGCCTCATATGCCTCAGCCAATTAAAGTGTCGGCACCTAAAGCAGAATTATAGCATAGTTAACTATAATGAGTTGCAAAGTTTAAGATCACTGTCTGCTAGACATAAAAGAAAAGAAATAGAAGGTGCAAATTCACTCAAAGTTGGAGTAGCCCATATCAAACCCAACACTCTGTACATTCTGTACCAATTTACTTGTATTTAGTGCTTGCCTCAGTCATTCCCTTGATACTGTTGTGCTATCTAACATGGAAGAGGAATTATTTTATATCAAGTAGTGGCTCTTAGATGATCAGCCAGGTTTAAATGTTCAAAGCGTCTTCTGCAGGTTACAGTGCTTTTATGTCTTTTATTGATTGAGTGTCCTGACGTAATTTCCCGAAGCCAAATTCAATTCTGCATCTGACTATAAAATCTGAGCTTTGATTAGATATTTATGAATGGACCCATGCATTTGAAATACTCAAAGCTGCATTTGGATTTATGTCTGCAGATAATCATATGAGTCCTAAGCCCTGTCTGTGTGCTGTGTTTTTTTTTTCTATTTCTCTTCCATTTTTATGTATTTTCAGTCAAATCTGAGCTCAGATTGTGTGCATACAACTGCGTAGACGGCTTGTTTTATCTGGACAGACATCAGCTCTAGAGCCACACTCCCCTGTGAGCTGTGGATTTGTACTGGCTAAGGTTAGAAAAGAGAAATCCAGGGCTGGCGGTACTCCCTCCCTCCTGCACTAATCTCCTGGTTGGGTCAGCGCAAGAACAATTAAATGAGGAGAGCCGAGCGGCTCCTCCAGGACCCTAGGGCCTTGTCGCATGGTAGGGAGGTTAGCTCGACACCACTGGTGGGAGAAGATGCATCATTAATGAATCAGGAAGGGGAGACCGAGCTTGTCGGCACCCCAGTAAACTCTATTAGACCACACCCCATTGCCTTTCACTAATGAATTATGTATGACGCCCTGCTGGTTCCAGGTGTGACTTGACACAGCAGTTAAAAAAAAGTATATGAATATTCAGTGGCGGGTGGTAATGAAATCAAAATGTTCAGTATGGGAGTCCGTTTTTAGATTGAGTCTATCTCTGCTGTGCAGAACTGGTAGACTGTGCTGATGGAGAGAAATGAGAGACTTTATATGCACTGACAGGGCTGAAATTTTGCCCTGCACTTTTAATGGTTTGTCTGACAGCAGATGGAGATGTCACTGTGCGTGCACTGATGGAGGCCATTTTGTTTTGGCAAAGCAGTGGTGATTTGTTTGTCTGGGAGGACACTGATGAGCAGGAGGACAGAAAAATGACCCATCGGTCAACACTAAACAGACTTCATTTAGTTGCTGTAACAGAGGGCTTCAAAATTGCACTGTCAAGGAAGGCATTTGTTTTCCTGAACGCATGAGCCGCTCTGTATGTACAAGGTTTGGTGTAATCTACGTAAGGCTGCATCAGGTGAGCCGATTCATCTTCCCTCAAACTGGTGAACTTTTTTGGTGGTTTGTCAAAAAACACCTGAAAAGAAAAAAAAAAAGTGTCCTGTCCTTTCTCCATGCTCCACCACTCCCACCACAGATGACCATGGAACTCTGGCATTTACTGGGTCCATCAAGTAGCAGAAATACAGAAGGAACGCTTGAGAACGAGAGAGCATGAGCCCGTCATAGACAAATGACCAAGCCTCCGAAGGTTAATGCCCACCATGTGTGGAACAGGGGGCCGCAGGAGGGCCAAATGTGGCTGCAAAAAGCACGTCCCAGACACCCCGGCAGGCGCGAGGGGCTCTAGCCGCTGATTAATGCCATACTTTGGCTAATTACCTCCTCAGCGGACTTTAGCTTTAATGACACGAGTCATCAGAATACATCAGTGTGGATGGATAGCTAGTTGAGGGGAGGGGGGGGTTGAAAGAAGAGAAAAGCACAAGAGATATCAGCGCAGCCGAGCGTCAGAGAGCCATCGACTGCGCCTTCCCACCCCATTAGGTCGATTCCAGCACACCCGCCACTGTGCCGTCCATATCTGAATAATAACTGCCGCTCAGTTGCAACCCTACCACCCTGCTGCCCTTCCCTCAGTCCACCAGACCAGCGGCGACTGGGTCCATTTGGTGCCCTGTGACGCTTTCAGCCAAACTCTAATTTACAAAGAAATAAATGGTCTTCATAATAACAAGAGAGCCTGAGTGCCCTAGTCTCAACGAAAATGGCTCAGTCTCCCACAACAATTCATTCCAACGCAACTCACTAACAGAGAGCCAAGAAGTGGACAATGTCTTCAGCTGCTGTCCCACCCAGCTGATGAGTTACAAGTGCCTGATTGGCTCGATGTGCTGTCCTGCACTGTGGTCATTCAAGCCCCAGTGGAAGAAGTGAACTCTGATGGCAAAGCTAATTTGGATATTCCCTCAACCGTGAAATATGGAAAAGAGTTGCTAAATGAGCAATTAATCCCACAGAGATACCATGTACCTGCAAAAACTTAGATGGAAGAAGAGAAAAGAACAGGAGAGTAGAAAAGGGAGCAAAGTACCATTTTAACTTTCCAGAATGTCACAGATAGTTTTGAAACATTAAGATTTACCTGATGTACTAACATTAACAGTTTTAACTGAAACAAAGATTGCAAACGCATACCTACACAACTTTGGTCATATTTTTGTGCTATGCTTTGCCATTTTCCCTTTGACGGTTCCGGCTAATTGCTTGTGGATGACTTTAGCCTTTTCATTCTCTGAAGGCCTAATTGTACTGCATTGCTGTGGAGGGCCACAGGGCTCTCCTGGAAGTCTTATTTATTTTTGCCATTCATCAGTCTGTTAAATGTAGTCAATACCACTGTCAACGTAAATTACATGGCCCACTATAGAGGCGACTTGCCGTGGATGAGGGAGGTGAAAAGGACCTTGAGCCGGTGCCAAGAAGTGTTTTTAAGGGCGACACTGATGCTGATTCAGAGCTGAAAGAAGGCGAGGAAAAAGGGATGAGATGGAAAGGGGTGGCCCCTTGTCTTTTTTGCTCTTTTTGCGTTGCGAGAGGAAAAAGGTCCATCCTAGTGCCGCAGACAACAACTGCATGGCTTAAGCGTCTGACACGGTGACATGTAGCTGAAGAAATGGCCCTCCATCCCTCATCTCATGTCTCTCCGAGGGACATGGAGGGGAGAAAAAGGGCTCTGTGTGACCAGATTTCAGTCCCATCTAGTTCTAGCAAAATATTGATTCACACTAAGAACTGAATGTCAAGGTAAATGTTTGCCACTTTTCACTCTGTAATTATGTCTTGAGACAGTACAGACACACTGCACACATACACATTGTATTTACATATTAGCCGTCAACTACAGCGGTGCTGCTTTTGTCCTTGAAGTTAAGTTGAACTGGCATTAAACTATTTCAATAACAATTTGCACAAGACTGCCTCTGTCTTCTTTATTCAAACAGAAAGGCTCTGAATAATCTCCCTCATTCTCTGCATGTTTGCACGTAAGAGGCGCACACACACACAAATGCACACACGGACACACTGATAACTAGCAATCATGATAATCTATAACTGCACTCCAGCCGAGTCCCTGGACAGGCATTACAGTCATGTTGCAGGCCAATAAATAACGGCACAAATAAAGCGCCTGTCCATTCTCGCACCCAGTGTGTATGCAAAATAGGTCAATAACACTATCCTGGAGGTCATTGCCAGAACGTTTGCTCCTTTATCGACTGTACTGCAATTCCAAAGGAATTAGGCTATGTCACAATTCATCGTAGCCGCAGCCTCTGGGTCTTTGACAAAAAAGGAGCCTTCTGTGGGGATGACAAAACCTATTTGTCTTACAAGGTTGTGTGTGTCTGTTTTGTTTCTGCCTCGCCTTCAGTGACCTGAATCAAAATAGAAAAAGAAGCGTTTGTGGTTTTTGTATTTCATTTTAAGTTGTTGCCTTTTTGCTTGCTCGAGTGTTAGAAATGTATCTTCTTTGATGGCACGCTTTTTATCATTAAAGCCTCCTTTGGTGCCAGCCACAATTAAAACACTACTTCAGATCACTGGGGACGTGGCTTGATCAAAACCTGTTATTGTCTAATTCACTACATTTCTGTGAGTCGGTCAGAAAAATCAGTCACATTCAGTTGTTTAACTTGTTTCCGTAGGTATATTATTCTGCTATTTATCATCACATGTCAAACTCTATATAATAATATAAATACAAAACGCATCCCATCTGTTTCCCCACCTGTGAGGGGATAAAACTTTTTGGATGACTCATTCTACACACACCCGCACACAAAACCCATTCAATAAATACTCTCACAGACACTGAGATCCTCTTTGCTCCAGTCCTGCCCTGCAGGTCTTCATGAGCCTACTAGTAGCCTACTGATGGTGCAATCATGTGACTGAGGTATGAACGCACTGAAGGCATCAGATTGCAATGTCACGGACAGCTCTTGTCCCTGCCAATGGCTTCAACATGTGGCTTGATGCCTGGTCTAAGATCCCGTCCTTCCCCTTCTTCCTCCTCTACTTGTAATTAGGAGTGATGGCGGGGGTGAGTGATCCTCAAAGGCAACTGTCAGGGTCCATTTTATAGTCTTTGTCTGAACTACTTTTAATCTCTCAGTCAGGCTCATCGCGACATTTGGTTCCACCACAAAATCCTATTTCATGCAGAGGCACGGGAGTAGGTTTGATTTTGACATTGGTGGGGACATATTAGTGCTCCAAGGCAGCACTCCTGAGAGTTGATGTTTTTTTGCATTTGCAATAATAATTTCACATCATGTAGAGCTGATCAAACAAACAAGCAAACAAACATAATCAGAAAAAATATTCAGTAATTGACATGTTCATAATGCATTTCTGAATATCCAAAAGGAAGACAAGAATTTAATGCATTCTGTAATGCTATGGTTAAAACAACCAATGAAGGACAAGGAGGCAACTAAGAGGAGCTCTCATCTTTACTCTGGTAGTGAACTGTGAATCCTCATGACTAACATATCCATCATTGTTTAACCAAATGCCCAACATGTTGGCAACTTACACTCGTGGTTGCAGAAGAATTCAATGTGGCCTCCTGTCCTGGCCAGCTAGTAGGTTGCAGGTAGCTTTCACAAGCACATAAAGTGACAGCGGGGACAGCCAATCACACGCACGTTAGCGAGAAGCTGGCAGAGCCAAGCGGAGAGCGATATTTAGGTTAGATAATCTCTCTCAAGACCATATTGTAAAAATGTAAAAATGAATTCCACCCACCTTCACACTGATGTGTGTAGGTGGAACATACTGTATATTTACATTTGGGAGAAAGGGGCTAAAGAAAACAAATGCATGAAAAATGCTGCATCTGTTGTACATTTAGGTTATAAAGCAGGACAAGTTTCTAGGAATGTTTTTTTTTTCTTGTTGCCATATCACCACTGCTCTTACCAGTGCTACTCATTCATTTGAGAAACAAAGCATGACCTTTCAACATCATCAAAAGCCTAATTTTGGGCAGCACGCCACTTAGGAAGCAATAATGTATAATCTGGTGTGATTTCAGATTTCAAATATAAGATTGGAAGTGTTTCATTTTTTCAGTTTTAGAGATCTTGCTCTCACACAATTCAGTTCAAAGTCAACCTAATTAGAGCCCGAGGAGAAACCCAGCACAGGTTGCATCAGCTTGGCCAGACTGCTCTCACTAACGTCTATCAGACCTTTTTACCTGTGCTAAGTGTTAGCTGGTGCTGCCATCGCTAAGCCAGTGGCCCTGTTAAAAAAAGCTGACAGACAGACTGGGGAGGAGTGTCTACAACGTCTGGTGGGTTTTGATACTGTCACAAGACATCTCTTCCTTCCCCTCTCCGCCATTCTTCTTTGTCCATAGCTCTACTCGCTTCTCTCCCAGTCCCATCATGATGGCCTGAGCATGAAGGAGCCATCTGTCACTCTGTGCTCATTCCTGCTTGGGTCCTGAGAGCCCGCCACTCGCCTCTCACCCGCCTTGGCTGTCATGTCCGCTGGCTGACGGGAAAAGTGACGAGCGGCGACAAACGTCCCCAGCTTGAGTCTGTCACTGCACCCCCCTCCTTCCTTTTTTTCCTCTCCTTGCCTCCCTCCACATATATGCACATACACACACATACAAATGCAGGACCATCTGAATGTATACACCCATCTATGCTTGAAAAATCTACTTGCTGTATCTATACAGGCAGCCTTCAGAGAGCTCACGTTCAATTGATTTTCTCCATTTTGCAACAGCATGACATTCTGACAGGGGAGAGGGTGAGCAGAAGAATAGAGAGGGGAGAAGATGGAGAGAGACAGGCAGAGAGTGGTATTCCCCCATCTGACCATTATGAGCGGCATGTCAAACGAGGGCAAGAGACAGAGGCCTTGACATGGGCCAGCCCACACAGGGAGAAGCAGCAGAGGGGGGAGGAAGGGAAGCAGGGACAAGAGAAGCAGGGGAATAGGGAGGGCAGTTTCAGAGGTGGGAGGAGTAAGATTGTGAAGGATGGAGAAAAACACTGTAAAAGAAAAAGACAGGAGGGAGGAAAAGAGAGAGAGTGTGTGGAATAATAAGGTGGGGGGGGTGGAGAGGAGGAGAAAGAGGGCTCCTCACTACCTCCCATCGATCGGGTACACTTGGATTGGCTGCACCGCCCTCACCTCCCTCCTCAGCCCTCCTTTGCTCCTGATCACACCGGCCCCTCCCTCCCTCCGCCCTGGACGCAAGGGCCAAAGTGATAGACAGTGAGAATCTAGTGATAGCATTTGATTGTCAGCTCAAGTGGCAGTTATAAATTTAGTCCGGGATAGCCATTTACTGTGACGGTTCGGGGGGATTGAGTGAGTGTGGCGTGGGGCGTGGAGGGAGAGAGATAGAGAGAGGAAGATGAAGGTAGAGGGGTATCTGTGGGAGGGGCCCACTCTCTGATCTCTGTCT
>OMNW01011687.1:10220-25621 GCA_900303245.1 Selene dorsalis | reverse complement strand
TTATCTCATGTCTGCAACCATCTTTTGGGAACAATCCCTAATCAAGAGTGGCACAGACCTACTTTGCAGAACTTTGGTAGAATAGTGCACACCCCCCACACACACACACACACACACACACACACACACACACACACACACACATACAGGCCTGAAAGCTCCATGGAGCCTGCAGGGAGTCAAACTGCTCTCACCTGTTGTCTCTGGCAGCCTAAGAGGAGACGATTAGCGCCCAGCACTGACAATATGCTCTTTGTTTCCCTCTTTCTCTCTCTCTCTCTCTCTCTCCCTCTCTGCCATCCCATACTCACAGTCTGTCGCTTCTGCCACCACTCATTTCTTTCACTGCCCGGCCGTCTCTCTTCCTCTCCACCTCTCAGTGTCTCTCTTGTCACTCTTTGTCCATGTGTCCATCTAGCTCACTTACTATTTCTGTCGACCTCCCTCTTCCTCTCTCTGTCTCTATCCATCTCTAATACCCATGTGGCAATGAAAGCAGTGTGTGAAAAACAGTTGAGCACTTTATCACAGATCACCGAGGTAATCCCTTGCAAATACACTTTGTGATGGCGCTGGGTACATGTGCTGTAGGGGCCTCATCGGTGGTCCAATCACAATGATCTGACTCTTCTGCTCTCCGGCGTTATCAAGACTTGGAGGCCAAATGTTTTAAACATTAGTATCAATGTACAGTATAAGAAATGTGCAGTTTGCAGCACATGTTTCGCTCAGAATGCATTAGCATGTATTAGTGAGGCCCGGTCATCCTGGACTGAGGGTGTTATAGAGCGGTGTGAGTGTCCCTCACGCCAGGAAGAGCACAGAGGCTGCAAACAGCCCGGCTGTGACATTTCCTCAGGCTGGGTCACAGATGTACAGCTGTATAATGTGGCCTTTATGACAAGAGGGAGTGATACCAGTGAGATCTCATTGAGCCAAGCTGGCGTTCCTCCCTATACATTGAAAACATGGTGAAGGTGAAGAGAGGAAAGGCGTGTCTCTTAAACCAGTATCAGTTACACTTAGATATGAAAATAACATTCTTAAGAGCCTCCTCAGTCTCAGGCTTATTCAGCAGTGTTAGAGGAAACAGCCATTAGTAACAGTGATTTACTAATTTTGTTGGCTCAGGTACCAGTAAAATACTGGTTCCTACTGCTTGCTCGCAGTAAATACCTCAGAGGAAGTTTGTAAGATTGTCAGAACCAACTGGACATTTTAGGGGAAGGAAGAAATCGCTGATATTATAAGTCATTTTGGCAAAACTGCTTGTTTTCTACTCCAGCCTACGTGTCCTCAGCTGCACAGAAACAACCAAGTATGTGCGCTGTTATACGTGTGGCTGTTTTTTTCTTTTTAGGCTTTAATGACACAACAACGGCAAAGGTATTTACACTCTAAGGCACTTGCTCAATGTAAATGTAGGGTTTAAAAAAAAAAATTAAACATTTTTTTTCTTGTCTCTATATTCATGTTTTCTTCTCCGGCACTTTTATTTAATTACCATATAAAATAGTAAGTACCGGTGCCCGATTAAAACAGCTACACTTTTTTCCTGGTTGTACTATAAGGTGTTACTGGAAACTTCACTCTTAAGTACTTAAACATAATTTTAAAAAAACATAAGAATGGCAGCAAACCTTTCACAATTTCTCTGCATAATGTAATGTGATATTTCTGGTTCAAATATACTTGATTTTACCTCCAGAGGCTTCATTGTCCATGCAGATAAATATTCTGACAAATTATGGGACATTTGAAATCATTATAAAATAAGGTTCGAACTTAAAGACCTGAAAGTTGTTGAGGGACCTGGAGATGCCAGTTGAAGCAGAAGTCAGGACAACAAAACTCAGCGCAACTGCATTAACAAGAAGAAGAAGCTGAATGATTTGTCTATGAATGCGTATGTATGTATGCATATAGTGGATGGATTTTCTGACAACTAATTATTACTAATTATGAGATCATCCAGTCTGTGCTGGTTTAAACCAGAAATCATTTCAAGTCAAGTTTCTTTATACAACCCAGAATCACAAATTTGCCTCACTGAGCCTTTATTATTCGTACATCTTACAACACTCTCCATCCAGACACTTGATTTGAATATAAAAAAAAAAAGTCAAAAGCAAAACTTTGCCTCTGGCTTGAGGCAGAGCAACAGAGGAGGAATCCCTGTTCCAGGATCAAAAGACATGCAGAATATAAAAGGATATATCCATGTGAAGGAATTTTCTCTTCTGGTGCTCTGTCCTTATCTTGTATAGGACTTACTGACATCACCAGAAGTACAAGTCATGAAGACCTCATCCTGGGTTCACTCACAAGCCTCGTGATCTTGATCCTCTGTGGCTATGGTAACCAAGATCTTATAGATAGAAATGTAGGGAGAAGTTTTAATATTTCTGCCTGAAACATCTGAACTCTTATCATCTTTTTCCCCAGATAACCCTAACCTCAACCCTATCAACCACAATCTAACAATATATAAAAGAAGAATGACAACATTAGGTGTCCATCCATCCATCCATCATCTATACCACAAGTCAAATCAGAGGGCCGACATATTTAGACAAATTTACAAATTCACACCTACAGGCACTTTAAAGTCTCGATGAGCACATTGTTTGGTTTGGGGCTTATAGGTAAACATATACATGGCAAATACTAACACTGCACAAAGCTATACCCCACATTTCAGAGATGTAGTTGCAGAAATATTTCAAACTATGATCCCATATATGATGAAATCTGCACCGGACATGCTCGACCATGGTACTGTAAGATATCATATCAATGAATCTTCAGATACGCTTCACACATGACCCAGATTCCTGTAAGATATCTCCAGATTCTTGGATTTTTGTGCAGTGTATGTTTAATGGAAAATCACTGAGACATTTAAGGTCTGCCTCTCAGTGTATATGTGTAGCATTAGGTATTGTGTGTGTAGTTTGGAGCAGCACACCCACAGACTCAAGCACAACTCCATGGGTTGTTTATCCGTCTGTTAGCATAGGTTCCTTATCACGCCTGCTGAAAAAGTGTTTCCGTCTCTCTGACAAGGGAGCAAACACAACAAGCACAATGTACACATACTGAACATATTGAATAGCTTTACTGAGTGGGAAGGTGGTTTTGCAGATACACAATCTACATTTAACAATAATAAGTGCACCAACTTATCAGTTGATTTATTTTGGAAAACAATAGAGAGAAATCAAGGACATTTAGATGATTAAAATTAAAAATTAAAAAATAAATGTATCCGCTGTAGAAATGTAGTTTTATTTAACAGAGAGGTTCACTCAACTAGCTGCCCTCTTGTTTCTGTTGGCCCCACTGACACTGCAGCAGATTTGGTTTAGGTTGGCACTGCTGAGCAGCTGGAGCACAAACACTACCTGTCAGCTGCTGGAGGCTCCTATCGTCCTGCTATGGTGCCGTCTCCCGGAAAAAGTAGTGACAGCCTGAGTCTGTGTTCTGTGTTTCCTCTGCACTGAGCTATAGTTCACATG
This sequence comes from Selene dorsalis, assembly GCA_900303245.1. Taxonomy (NCBI): domain Eukaryota; kingdom Metazoa; phylum Chordata; class Actinopteri; order Carangiformes; family Carangidae; genus Selene; species Selene dorsalis. The sequence continues at coordinate 22,103 of OMNW01011687.1, read as the reverse complement.
TCCTGACCCTGACAACATGTTGTAAAATGTGAAGTAATCCATTATGTCCCGTGCTGGGATATCATTCTAGCTGGCTTTTTCCAAATCCACACTTCACAGTAATGACAACCCCAGAGCCGATGCAAAGAGAGAGAGAGAAGAGAAACACATTTCAGAGCCAGCTTCTCCCTGTGGTTCTTCTTTTACCGTCCATTGATGTCAGCACACATCGACTGCTTCAACTGGCTGCACTGAGCACTGGCAAGTGCAGTACAAGACACAGACCTGCCACCACTATGACTAATATGTGGAAATAAGGTTCAAAATCAGTCAAGTGTTCCTCTAAATGAGGCATGTCTCAGGGCTTTAGGGCTCTGGGAACATCAAACTCTTGGATAGACAGTATGCATCCTTCTTCACGGTGCCACTCACAACCACCTGTAGAGCTTAGTTTTCACAGTAAATTATCTGAAGGCAGCAGCTACACAACGCTGCTCAATCTTTGAAAAGTTTCAGCACGACTGTAAACTACAGAGAAATGTGTTAATCTTTATTTTCATATCTTTTAAGTTTATTCAAAGACCAAATGATTAAAGTCAGTGTGCCTAGAAACTGAAAAAAAGGCTTGCTTGCTTGCTAAAAAAAAATTGCTACCTACTATACAGTACTGGATTTACTTTCTGATAGTTCATCTGAATGTCTAAGTACTTACAGTGCACCATTTATGCACTATATTTTGTCCTCAGAAACTCCTACTGTCAAACAAAAATATAGTTTCAGTAGCATGTACTCATTATACAACGCTGTGGTGATGAGTGTACACAATGTACTGCTGTAGTGTTTATTTGATTTATTCATTAGCCAAAAAAAAGTCAGAAAATGAACCAACTAATAAATTATTTCAATCATTTTAAAAACAAAGTTACAGTTTTTAAAATGTAAGATGCTAATTTGGTTTGATCTGATGCTGAAAAGTGCTCCATGAAGTTCTCATAATATTTAGTTTTTTCCAGTTGATTTAATTCATCAACTAAATGATCTGCAAATTGACTGTCACTGATTGTGAAGATAGTTGTTCCAGTCCCTCTAGAGCAAAACACAGATTGCACTCCAGAGTTACTGCCACAGTGTGGCTACAGAAACATCTGGAAGATGCCGTAATACTATGTCTACATGCAAAGGCTTTAAGTCTTTTTTATTTCACACAATCCAGCAAAAACTATTCCCTGCATAAACTGCAGGCTTTCTTTGTTCATGTGAAGTTTAACATCCTGGCGTGCCTTTAAACACTTACTTCTGCTGTCGCCTACATGTGCAGCATTCGTCAGTCAACATCAGTTGTCTCATACAGTGTAGGGCTAAGCCACTTCAGTCCTCATCAGTCAGGCTTATTGGTCCTTACTGTGTCTCTATATCTGCTGTTGGACCATGGAGTTCAGGCAGCAGCATAAGGACAGTAGCAGCTCAGACCTGCTCAGTAACAAACGCTGCTCCAGTGAGCTGTTAGGAATACAGCCATCGCTGTTTTTTAGGGCTTCGCTGATGGGCCTTGACAGATTGAGTCCCCCCTATGGAGTGGGGCCTCTCTGCTCCCCGACATGCTGGAGCTTTATTAGACCAGTATGCCTCCCTGTGGAACCACATTGCCCAGCGTGACCTGAACCATTCAAGCCCATGATTGGCTGAGAGCCCCCTCAGCCACGGGCCATGGCTCTTTCTGGCTCGGGGGGGGGGGCATTCACACACGCATTGTAAATCAACAGGCAAAACAGTTCAACCATGTGCAGTAGATCATCAGGCCTGAACAATGACACCCAGGGAAGCTAAACCTCTCCTGTCGGTAAACATGCTTCATAATTCACTGCTGCTTACAGGTGTCACACTCACAGGGAGACAGGACGGAGGACGCTAATACAGACCACCAAACCAGTAAATGTGAATCACAGATTTATCAATGAAAAGAAAAACACAGATAACACACACATAAGTCTTAGGCAGGGAGGCCATGGTCCATAAACAAAGGGATAAAACTTGGACTGACTAACAAAAAATAACTTTAAAGTTTGATGTGACTGGCTGAAGGCCAGTGTGTCAGGTTGTGATTGGATGACAAGTTGGTGGAGTTTGGAGATAGAAGGAAAGAAGATGCGATGTGCATGTACTGGGGCATAGTCCTCCTGACTGAACTTTTGCCAAACTTCTTGGGCCTGAGTGAACCAGGTCAGTTTCAGTAAATGCTCCAAAGCACTGAGCCACAAAGTGAAGAAACTCACATTTTGGTTTGACTCCCACCAGGAACACAGTTTACGAATTTGTCAATGAAAAGAACTAATGCATCCCAGTGCTGTAGGTTAGTAGGAAAACATCGTAATACTCTCCTCTGTCTACAAACTGTGGTGAAACTGTTGAAGAACTGATAATCAGTTGTTTGCAGTAACTTTCTGCTGAATATTTACCACATGCAAAATTTGATAAGATTATTGACTGCAGTATATTTGTTTGAAGATGTTTCTGAAAATAGATGATTGTTTGATTGTTTATTGCCACATTTGGTCCCATGGTCCCACTGAAGGCCCAGAGTAAGGGGCCACAGTTCGCCACTGATATTTAGTATGCTAAATATAAGGCCCGCAACTGGATAGCTTAGTTAAGCACACACACTGAAAACTAGGCAAAACAGCTCTTGGCAAGAAAGTAAATAAGCCTGTTTTCCATAGAGTTGAACCACTCCATCAGGACAAAAATACTTTTTTGTAATTGTCAATGTCCTGAGTGATTATATGAGCAAAAAACAAAGACCACAATTAAAATTTGTAAAATAAAATAAGAATTGGTCAGAGTCATGTAAGAGCCTACACATGTGTACACAGCCCTTACTGCCAAACAAACAGCAGTGAATTTCTGACGAGTCTCAGTGGAGACACTAAAAGCTTTGTTTCCTTCCTCCCTGACCGTATCTCTCACTTCTCTGCATGTCAAATTCATTCAGGTTTTCCTTTCATGCCTGCTGCACGAAGGAGGTTGTTATGAGTCAGAGTTACCAGCTCGAAACCGGTGTTTTAGATCTTTATTATCTCTAAGATCAGTTTTCTACTGAACAGTTTGGCATGGGGGCGCTTTATCTCACATCATCCTCCCTACAGTACGTCTCCTGAACTCCCCTGCGTGTCTGAGTGTTATGGGGGCACGAGGTGACAACACACACACACACACACATAAAGTGAACGTAGTATAAAATGAATGGCTTACAGCACTGATATAATTACAACCAGATTAAATGTGAATGCATTCAAAATGCCACCAAGAGTCACTGCTCCCAGATAAAGAAAAAACCTGTCCATGTGTCAGTGCACATACAGCTTCCTCACTGATTAACACTGGAGAGTTCAGGGTGGAGGTTTATCGGGTGTTATTCGTTCCACAAGAATTAAAATTTAATGAAGCGAGGTCACTGGCAGATAATGAGTTTCTATAATCTGTTTAAAAAAGGAAAAAAAGTCAGCCCAGACTCAGTAAATGCCTGGAAATGCCAGCTCTGTTGAATAAAGCTTTCTCTGTAGTTTTATCTTGTTGGAAATCTACAGAACTCCAACTGTAGCTGTGATTGTCAATAGCTGCCTCTGGATCGGGCATGAGTAATTAGAGGCCATTTGATGTGGAGTCCACAAAAATACAAACATTCTCATTGGAATAAGTCAGAATGGAAAGGCTTTGGCCAAATGTAAACCTAATTTGTTGTTTTTCCAGATCCTTGGAGTTTTAATTTTTGAGAGAAGGGGGTAAGGTGAGACGGGATTAAAATATCAAATAGGCTTTTGGGACGATTACAAAAGAAACAGGATTTTTATATGTCCTCTTCAGCAAACCAGAGTAGGCTGTGTCCATTGGCAGCTGGTGAATGTGTGCTCTATGCTCTGACAGACAGAAGAATGAGCTGCTTTATTACCTCTGCACTGGGCTGCCAATCATCATAGGTGTCCCTTGCACTGCTGCAAAAACAGCTTGACAGTAATGTATGAAGATATATGGCTCCATGTGCACCGATATTAAGTGTTATTCTTATCTTGTTACATCCAGTGTATACAGTAATCCTGTGATGAATAATCAATCCGTGTATACAGAGAAGAGTTTGTGTTCTGCACTGATGTCATTTTAGCGCTTATCAAATCCACACTCTCCAAAGTTTTTCACCTCTTTAGTGAGAGTTCAAGCATCTCCGCTATCCACGTACTCCCAGTGTCACACTCTCAATCCGGCTCAAATCCCAGCTGATCCTGTTTTATCACCAGAATCGCACCAGGAAGAATCCTGGAGCCAGCTGCTATCTGATGGCTTCGGTTGCTGTCTCCTCTAACTTTCATTTCCACCTCCGATAAGCATCAAATACTATTAATACTATTATATTCACCTCATGCTGTACGGTGGAATGAAAACCGAAATGCAAAATGACCCGATTTTCATGTCTGACGGTCTTCATCAGCACATGGAATTTGTTCAGTTGTCATGGAGATTTACCTGTTGACATACTAGCTGTTCCTTATTCCTCCTATATATTAGCTAGGTAGCGCCAGAAAAAACTAAACTGGACTTTGAGTTCACACTGTGTTGCGAATTACGATCCCCGAATTCATGATTTGTGATGGTAAATCTATCAGTCAAACTTTATTTATAGAGCACTGGTCATACTAAAAAGCAGCCCAAAGTGCTTTATAACCCTAACCAAAAAAGGACATTTACACAGTTTGCTCCTGCAAGTTGTGTTGAATGTTCATCACAAATGCAAGAAGCAGAGTGTCCTGCATGCAGCAAGATGGTGTGATGAGTTATGAGTGAATTAACTGATCCTAAATTGACTTATTGGTTAGTAAATGTCCAGTAGGCCTATGTAATTCCTGTCTCCAGCAATCTATACGGCATATAAGAGATGTACAGACAGATTAAACCTGATTAAAATCACAAATCTTTCTACCTTAGAAAATAGATATATATAACATAGTCCAGTCACTTTAAGATATTTTAGTCTGGATATCAGTCAGTTATCTCAAAATCTGGTATTTAGGGGCTTTAATGGCTGATCTATTCATTTTTGTCAATTAAGCAACCAATGGCCTTTATACCCTATATTACTGGACTCATTGGAAAGTGAGATATACCAGATATACCTTGTTAGAAAAATTTACAACCTCATATATTTGTAGCTAACATATGTAATTTGTGTATTTTTAAAGCCTGAAGCTGTAACTTTGTTGTATTCCTGGAAGCTGTTGTAGCCTCTGAAGCATCCACAGACAGTAACATCACTCTCCTCTGGGGCCTGTACTTGCCCCACTGTAGTGCTATTGGCACAGTGGCAGTAAGGTGATCTACGGGCTATCAGCAGGCCATCAGCATCATCCAGGGTATCTGTGTCATCTCTGGCATGTTCCAACCCAGGAGCCAGGTTCTGTCTTCATTTCCATTACTGCATCGTGAAATCAAAGATAAAAAAGATAGCAGCGTGCCCGGGACTACACAGCCCACCGTCAACGAGGAGAGGTGATCTCCTTCGTTTGAGTTCTGCAATTAAGTCTTTGTTTAATCTCTGGCTGCTTAGTGTCTTTTCCACATGTCACCCAAATTCCATAACAGTGCTGCTTTATGCTGCAGGATATCCTACCCAGACTTATCAAATCAACACTCAACTGGAAGGAGCTAAACTTCACATTTTCCGGCGTGCTTGAACAAAAACTTAAGCTCAATCAGTAAGTTAGTCACTCTTGTCAAATGGCACTGGTCGGGTCTTGCATAAAACAAAAACCTCGAAATCTTAGACAAGTATCAGAACAAGGCCGAACTCTGTCTTGCCTACGAACCCCCACCCCTCCTCTCTCTTATACACACATACCCCACCCGCTGACCCCCACCACCATATGCCAAAAATTATCATACAAGTTTCTCTTTGTATCCATATTTAAAACATGATGGAGAAGAATTGAGCCTTTATACGAGTAGGAGGTTGTGTGTTTATCCAGCAGCGCCAGCACCAGGAAACAAGAGAAAGCCCCCATTGCTGCTGGTGGAAGTAGGAAAGGGTCGGAGACTGCGGGACTGGTGGGAGGAGAGGTGACTGGAGACGGAGAGGGAGAGAAAGAAACTCTTTGAGTGACAGTAATTTAGTAACCTGGACTTTTTATGATTTTCCTGCTTTTGGGAAAACACACAGACTTCAGGGTATAGCACTTGGGACCAAATCAAAGACGTCTTTTACCATCAAAAGGTGTGTGTGTGTGTGTGTGAGTGAGTGAGTGTGTGTGTGTGTGTGTGTGTGTGTGTATCCTGCACATGTTTGCAGGGAGTGAGTGTGTGTGCAGCACATAAGCCAATCTGCAAACAAATACCGGTAAAAAAAAAAAATCAAAGTAGACTGAGTTATAATTTTTCATCCAAGCACACGTGCACTATACTGAGAGGGCAGCTAATGTGCATACTTTCCCATTTTGATGTAAACAGTGTCTGAACTTCATGGCGTTTCCCATGGCAACACTTGGCTAACATCTGAGAGCTGGCCTTGCTATGAGACCCGTGCTGTATATCCTACCAACATAGATACAGGAGGTTTGTTTGTTGTTTGGTTTTTTTCCCCACATAGAGCACAAGTTCAGGCTGGCCTCCATTCCTGTGGCCTCTGTAACTTAATGCCTTCTCTTTGGTTTTCTTTATCTGGCATTTATTTAAGAAATATAAAAAGGGTCAGGGTTAGGTTTGGGGTAAACCCTGCCTTAGTTGAAACCTTCATGGTTTTAGTAAAGTTGAACACTTTATTTTGTGAAAACAGAAAAAGTGTAAGTTTGTTACATTTGCATTAAGATTTTATATCTTCCATAACATCATAAAAATCATCATTTCTTTACTCAAATGCTGTTTTTCCAACCGTCTAGGTGGGATCGATGCTGTACAAACACTTGACATCATGCACTCCATGGATCAAGTCGTCTTCTCAGCTTTTCTGCCAGTGGCTGCCCTTGCTGCCATGTTTTTGTCCTCTCTGACAAACTCGCCAGGGTGAGGTAGTGAGGTGATGACCTTCATGGTGATGAGGAGGTTAGGACTCAGTGGTTCCGAGCTGTTTGGATCGTTCAGGTTATCTGTTGTAAGAGAGCGACTGGCAGGGTCATTGCGTCTACCAGGGGTGAGTGAGAGTGTAGAGTTGAATACATTTCATACAGCCCTTATTTGTTGCTCGCACACTCCACCAGTATGACTTGCATGAGGTGCATTGAAGACATAATCATGTTCTTCTTGTTACCAATCTGTCAACATCAACTTTCTGCAAAGCTACATTGAGCTCTTTTGGTAAATAAAGCAATGCAATGTCAATGTCCACTAATGAAAGCATAAGTCAAGAGGTCATCAAGAAGCTGAACAGGCATGGCACAAAAGCAAAGGCATGTAAATAACAGATAATATCTTTTGTGTTGTTTCTGTCCAGAATCACCAGTGCCACAGTTTATGAACAGTAGAGATGGTTCTTAGGGGACATCGCCCATTTTATGGCTGTAACAGATTGACTCAACGATGGGATTCAACAGCAGCTGCAGTGGATCTCTCTCTTTGGTAGTGTGCAATCATTACCAGTGTTGTGATATGATGGTCTCTGGACTGACCTGTCTGGTTCTTGAATATACCGTCTCTCAATCTATCAGAAAAAGACATGAAGATGTTTCCTATAAGCTTTGGCCAAATACAGACACAAATCAAATATATCCTGATTTTTAAGCTGAAATTAATTTTAATATCAGTTTGACTGTGAATAAGTGCACTTGATTGGACTTGGCTGAGTAACCCTTGTTCTTTTTAATGTGTATCACATGAGGCTTGCACAATGGCTGTAAACATTTTTCGTCATTAAACCCTGCATCCTCAGGCACAGTAAATTCTGGAGCTCCAGTTAAACTTTTACCAGTATCATCAGAAGCATTAGGCAGCGTCTGCATCGTTCCTGGCATTTCCTTCAGTGTTGCGTTGAGAGAGCAAGATCTTCTCTTGTGGTATCATAGCTGTGAAGTTTTTTGCCAAAGGGGAACAAAATGTAGGAATGCAAGGGTTTGTAAATGGTCCTACTGATGGATCTGTGTTTTTGCTTGTGTCAAAACAGAGCCAGGACTGAATAGGCCTCCTCATGACCCTCTGGCCTCCGTTCCATGTTCATGCAGCTCAGGAAGGCCTGAGGTTTGGAGGTTTCAAACCACAATGACCTTCTCGCTTCTTTTGCTTCATTTTTGGACTTTTTTATTCCGAAATGAGACACTGGATAAATTACGTTGACTATGAAGGGCCCCCTTGTTCACTTAGAATAATAAAGAAAGAGTACCCTGGTGGAGAACTTTGCAGTAATTTCGCCTGTGTGAGTGCGTCTGGGCTCAAGAGTTGGCTGAGTGAGACAGAGCCGGGAGAGAGAGCAAGAGAGAGAGAGAGAGAGAGCGGGGGAGAGCCTCATTTCCTCCATGATGGATGAGCCTATTAGCTGTCTGGTGTTAGCACAGGTTTAGCCTTACACCTCGCTCTCGTGGCGCACACCACGGCTGATTGTGGCAACCAAAGGGGAGAGAGGAGAGGAACTGCTGAGGATGAGATGACAAGCTCAAGTTTGGAAAATGCTTAAATCAATTGAAGAAACAAAAATCTGGCTCCTGCACACACATTCACGAAAACAGCCAGTCACCCCCCGGGGACCACACACTCAGACCGCAGTGTTGTTTTTTAATGGATGGTTTGGACTGTTTGGTGTAGGCTTGGATGTTGTTTTTCTTGATATGCATAGAGTTAGTCCAATTCTGAAAACATAGCTACTCAATAAAGTGACCTGAAGTGTCAGTTGCTGTAGTTGTTAATAATGAAGGCTTGACACCTGTTTTAAACTGGTTTGGGTATTTTTCGTCACCAATCTTTGCTAGGTCTCTCTGGGTGAAGACCTTTGTTTAAATGCCATTAGGTTTCTTCTCTAATAGCAACAACAATGTAAGCCAACATACTTGTATTACACCAAAAAAGAGCAGTCAGATTAAACAGAATAAACAAAATGTACTGGCAAAAACACAACTCCTCTTGTTGCAACGCAGCTCTTTATTGTTATTATCATCGATCACAGCTCCAGCATTGACCACAACCAGGCAGCATTCCTTTCACTGAATTCACTGCTTTGTCTACACTTTGGTAGATTAGTCCAGTGGTTTCCAACCTGGGGGCTGCCAGTGTCACAAGAAAAATCTGAGGAGTCATGAGATGTTTAACGGGAATTTCTTTGGGCGTTGAAGAGTTATTTAAAAGAAAACTGACTATTATGGCCTTTTATTGCGACATTTTCTGTAATAAATCCTTTTACTTTTTAGTTAAACCGTACATCCCTGTGTATTTGTCCTGCCTCAGAGCCGGATCCTCACACTACGCAAGACATGAAAAACAGACATGAAAGGAAACGTGTCTTTACTGAAACTACAAAACAACTAATAGACATCTGAGGTATGACAAGAAGCCTCAACTAGACATTTCGTAAGTGAAAAAGGTTGGAAGTACAGTAAATATAGTATTAATTACATGTTGTAAATATAAAATGTGAATCTGAAATGTAGCTGAAGTAAAAAGTACATTTGCCCCTGAATTATAGAAGATGTATAAATGAGCAAAAATAAAAGCACTCTCAACACTCACGATAGGATTTACCAGTGACTTGTACTAAAGCACAGTACTACTTAGTTACTTTCCCCCCACTGTTTCATAAAGACAAAGAATAAATCAATAAGTTAATGGCCCAGAATCACAAATTAGTTTTAAAGCTCTTCATGTACAGTGTAGGTAGTACCCTCTCAGGAGAAGATGCTCCAACAGAGAAAACAGGAAGTAAACAACAGCCTTTATCAGAAGTCCAAATGTATTCTATCTCTGTTCTCACAACATGTGACCTTTGTCAGATATCAATAACAGCAGCAACACATTAACACACTAGAACTGTAAGTCTTGGGATGCATTCCCATCCAAACTAATGGAGACAAATGCACATTTGATAACATCTCCACGCACGCACGTACACACACACACACACACAGACACACACACACACACATTTGTACATTAACACGTACACACACCCTTCAGATGTGGAGTCTTTCCAGAGGAGAGTCCACCTGATTCCCTCATCCATCCACAGGTTATATTTAGGACTTGTTTGACGTCCCAGTGTTGAGGCTTATAGAGTGGGCAGATGGGGGGTGGAGGGTAAGGGAGGTGGAGAATGGGTAGAGGCAGGAGGGGGGGGTTAGAAGGCGATAGAGGGTCAAAGATAGTTGATATCCCTGTGTGTGTCCTCCAACCGCTCTCACTCTACATAACATCCCGCCTTCTCTCTGCTGCCAGCTTTCACTCTCATCTTTCTTTCTTTCTTTCTTTCTTTCTTTCTTTCTTTCTTTCTTTCTTTCTTTCTTTCTTTCTTTCTTTCTTTCTTTCTTTCTTTCTCTCTTTCTTTCTCTCTTTCTTTCTTTCTGTATCTCAGTGTCGGCCCACCATGTGTCCTCCCTCACTCACTCTGTGGAACATGTGTCACTCGCACTCTCCCTGGCATGCGCCCTATCGCTCAAGCTCTCTCGCTCTTTCTCTCTCTCCCCAGCTGACAGCATGTAATTGAAATGGTCAAACACATGAAAACATGACAAATGGCAAGAGGTATTTGTGCCTCATCATCATGATTGCAGAGCCACTCTCGCTCTCTCTCTCCCCTCAGCTGGAGCTCGGCTGACAGCTTGTAATCGAACTGCTCAGACACATGGCAAGATATTTGCACTTCTTCATCATAATTATAATGGACAACCAAACCCCACCCCCCACCCTCTGAATGTATCTACACACTTGGCTGCAGCGCAGAATGAGTCAACATGTGTCAAAATATGAATTATGACTCTCTGGCCTGCACATGCTGTATTTCCCATCAGAGGGTCCCTGAGAAACGGGATATGCAGATTAACAAGATTAAGGAAGATCAGTGTGATTAAATGTGTTTAAGTGAGTGGAGAACAACAAATTGATTTTAAACCCATCTTACGTCTGAGCATATAATTTTTGGCTCGCGTTGTGTGATCACTGCTGATCCATGTCTGAAATGCTCTAAACTAAACAAGCCTGGAGGATCCAACTTCCTGGTGCCGTGTTGAGAGCCTTTGTGCTGGTAAGAAAACAGCAATCAAGATAAGAGGAGACACCATGCTGGGCCAGTGACCTGGGTTTGATCACCAACAGTCGGTCCTGTCACTTATCACAACTCGCTGATAAAAGAGTTACTTGGTGTCACTCAGATCGTCCACAAATATGTGAGACATAATAAAAAGCTGTGTGTTTACAGAAGAGTTACACTTCAATTTACAGTCAGATTAATCTTTCCTCTTGGTACTTTAATGTAGGTACAATCAAAGAAAAGGAGAACAGGTACTGGCTACAACACTGAGAAACTTTGAAAACACAGTGTTACCACTGATCTTATGCAAAACTACAGTATTTAGGTGGCAGGGTACAGTAAGGTAGTGAATGAAATGCAATGCCAATTTCTTTGTAGGTGGATTTTGTTTTTTTTCTTCCTTTTGTGACCTTTATTCAGAGCCAGGTTGTTTCCTCCTGTTTCAGCCTATGTGTTAAGTTTTGTCTTCTGAATGTAGCTTCCCATTTAATGTACAAATATGTTCATGTTTTTTTATTATTATTATTATTATTATTATCTAATGTCTTATGAACAGACAGAGATTATTGTTTGTCTTTCATCTGTCATGCACATAAAAGAGATGGGCATAAAGTATGGTGAGAGCGAGGTGGAGAAAACATGCAGCAAAGGTCCCCAGTCAGGGATGTTGCAGTTATGTGGTTTTCAATTCGTTTGTCTCCAGG
>OMNW01011687.1:0-10200 GCA_900303245.1 Selene dorsalis | reverse complement strand
GTTTGTCTCCAGGATGCCCTAATTATGTCTCTGTCTGACACAACAAATTAAACTTTAGTTGAGATACTTGAGATACAAAAGATCCTGTTCATCTTAAATGTTAAAGTGTCTTTTTCGTATCTGAGCTTAACAAGCCTTTATTATGTTAAGCTTGTGAAATAAATATTTTGTGATAATGAGAGAATGAAACATGAGAGACAAATTGCACAGATGTCCATCCGTAACACTAAACCGTCCTGGTGGGAGATCCCTCCATGAACAGACTGGTTTTCTTTTCCTAATAGTGTCTTAAGAGTTTTTTTCTGCTTTCACTGGGAGTCTTAAATTAATGGTGCCTGGCAGGTGGTGGTGGGCGTTGTGTCTTTTAAACAGGATATTTGTGCTTTGATTTGTTTACCTGTTTGTGTTCCATTGCAAGACACATTCATTTGATTAGTTTGATTGTTCAATTCTTAATTAGATTTGTCTTGGTACACTGGGTTTCAGTTGAAACTCTTTACACTCTGTAGGTTTTATGAGCAACCTTGGGTTTGATAGCTGAAGGGGTAGACAGACTAACAAGAGCATGCTACACGTATAATGCAATCCAGCATAACACCATAACCAGTTCCTGAATGAGAACCTGTCTACAAAGAAACAAACACTTCATAGGGTTATATTTAATGTCGAGATTACACAGTGAGGTGTTCCTGTTATTCTGCCCGCCACATATTTATCAAGCCGCGCTGTCTATTTGTGTTGTGAGGTCTTTTTTCGATTGAGGTATCATTTGAATGAGGGTCCAAGTAAAGACCACTGGTTAAAGAGTCGCTGAGGTCTTTTCATTTCACAGCAGAGCACAAAGCACAGCAGGCAGAGTTAAATCATACTGTCCTGCTGTTTTATTGTAGCTAACTCATGTTGATAATGATTTGATAACACGACACTGCAGACAATTACGCACACAAGAATGTCAGCAGGGAATGCAACGTCTGGAATATCAACAACTGCTCCCCGCTGCCAAATGCATAATGAAGTTGTTTTGGTATCTCCAGCTATCTAAAGCAGCCATCTTTCAGCTATCCTAAGCAGCTATCTTATGTCTCTGTCCCCTCCGACATCAGACACGGAGGACAGAACAGTGAGAGGCAGACAACACTGGATACACTGATAGTGCAGGGGTCTTGTTTTCCCATGTGCGTTGCCAGGATGTGATGTATAAATAGGCACCAGGCTGTTTGTGTGTGAGTGCAGGCTTAAGTTATGTGACTATAGCTTGATAGGGGCCGTACGTGGCTGCGAGGCCGCGGCTGGGCGGGGAGCTATGGTGGGTCTGGGCTGTCGGTGTTGTCTCATGTCCTGAGATCTGAGAGGCCTCTCCCACGAGGTGGTGACGGGCAGCAGAAGGGCATGGATTCAGAGTATTTTCGTGTTAATTGAGCTTATTGGCCTGCTATTCACAGCCTTGACGTGATTGATTTAAAGGCTAGTGTGAGACTGTGACAGGGTTGACCTCTCTGGTGGCGGCTCCTTAGATATGGACTCAGGACTGCACAGCTGTGAGGAGTAATCCTCTCGCTTCATATTTTTTTCAAAGAAGAGCGAGCAATCCGCCCTCCTTCAGTATTTTATTAGTTTTTCCGACAGCGCAGAGGAGAAGAAGAGGGGAAGGGGAAGGGAGGAGGGAGAAATGTGAGGGGCTGGCAAGAGCTGGGATTTGAACCTGTGCTCCACTGAGGGTTTTCCACATTGGTGCACTAGTAAGACCAACAGTTATTTAACATGTACAACATTACTAAGTTACAATGAAAAGAGTCTGTAACTAGAATCTAACAGGACTTAGTTCTGGAGAGTTCTCTCAAGATTTTAGCGCAATAAAAATACAATGTTGGAATTTTTTTCTACTTTGAGCAGATTTAATATAGAAACATTTAACAACTTGATACCATTCTTACATCTGCTATCACAAGCTGGTTATCATATAGCTTAGGAATACCAGCTACATAGCCAACGTTAGCATTACCTACCACCTGCTTTCTTACCAGTCTTTCCTAGAGCTTCAACCATGGATACCTTCATGGTAAAAGAGGTTCATACCCTCTGTGTCTTCAGGACAGCCTGGACACTACAGTGACTCGGTATCGGAAAGTGATGAGATGAGACTGACCAGGCCACAGCTAGCTTGTTAGCAAGTTCTGCCAACTTCAGTGGAAAAAAGTAAAACATGTAAATAACATTCATGTTGCTTTCCACAGCTGAATGAAGAGATGAAGTTTAATGCCCAACCTAAAATATTTATTTTTGATGGCGTTAAAGCCTACAGTAGCTATAGCAAGACTCACAAGTCGCTCCTTTAAAGAGCATAAAAGTCCACATGCTCCACTGATTCAGGCCCTTCACTGAGTAAGATCTCAAACACCAAGAGGGGAGTTTACTGAGCATATTTTAAATTCCAGTAAACCTATATGTTTTTTTCTTTGTATTAAGTACAGTTTACAAAGTTGATTGACAGGCGTTGGCAAAATAAACGGCAACTGCAAGTGTTATTTCAAGTCAGTCATGCTACTTGTTCCTTTAACCTTGCTCACTCCACCACCACCCCCCTCGGTCCATTTTTAGTCCCTCCAGCCCGGCCTGGCCAACAGTCTAAAGTCATTCACTACATGCACTCCGACCCATAGTGAAGTACAATCAATCCCAGTACTTACCAGTGTCAAGCATTCACATTCTGGGGAACAGGAATTTAACATCTCCTGTTATACAACATTGGCAACCTGACATTTGTTTCTTCTCATATCCTCCCACAGAAATTCAAACAATTCAAACAACAAAATGTCATTGTTTAGGCTCTACTCCGCAAAAACTTTATCTTTAAATATTTCTAAATCCTCTGACCCCACTTTTCCTCTGCGCAAAGCCTCAGCCATTCAAAACACCTCCCACCCCTCTCCACTATGCCTGCATGACAGCGCAGTAGTATTGCTTTCAACTGCATTGCTCCCCAAGGACATATGAGAGTGGACCTGAGTGTGCCTAGAAACTTCAGCCTTTAAAAACAAAGAAGATGTTTAACTGTTGCAAATTGAGCCATTCAGCATAAGTCTTCCAGTGAAAACATACACGTCCACATATAGTATGCTGACTTATATAAACACACTTATACCTCATTAGTTTCATTCATATTTCTGCCATGGCCAAGGACAGAAGATTATATTCATTATTTACTGAAAAAATTATTCAGATCTTCTTCTTTTTTCTATGTTGTCTATTAATACATACAGTATACACAATTAGGACACTTGATACTTGTAACTCCATTTTGGGGTTTGTCTTGTTTGTTTGTTTGTTCGTTTGTTTTAGTTGATTCAGCTGCAGAATCGAAACCCTATAGACTTCTTTCCCACGAGGCCATTTTGATTTAATGTCACAGTCAGGGTGGAATAATTTAAAACTAGGACAGCTGTTTTACCAATGACACAGTAAACAAAACACACACATTTGAATAATAGGAACCTTGTGTTTTCAGTAACAATTTATTGCTATTCTTACTTTTGTTAATCATTTGTAAATCATTAAAGAAATGGAAGTTAAGAAAATAAGACAGACGGTGCAAACTTAGCTGCAGCTCAATATCAGACAGATGTAGATTGGTCCACATGTTGTTGTTTGTTCTCGCTAGTTTTGCAAAGCAGTTCTGTATTCCCTATCTTTTTACTTAATATTCAGTAACCATTATCGAATCTGGCAACTCTTCATATAGACTTAAAATGCCATTATTTTCCGAATGAATGATTTTTGGCTTCTTTTTAAGTTGCTGTGTACCCAAAGCAGGATGCAGAGGCAGAGCCAGGTAAGATTAAAGGCAGTTTACTTGAACTGGATCCCAAAAACAAGGTCAGCAACAGTCAAGCTGTTGGAAGAAGAAAGAGAGATCAAAAAGGGTGCAGACAAGAAAGCAAGGCAAAATAAAAGAAACATAAAACTTGGGCTGGATGTTGATTAGCACAATAGATGATCTGAGAATTGTGAACTGCTGTTGGACCAGTATGTGGAAAAGGTGACTGATCAGGAGCAGGTGTGCAGGCAGGTGTTAATCAGGTGGCTGGGGAGTGGAAAGAAAAGCTGTGTTAGGGTTAAATAGAGAAAATGCAGGTAGTGGCACACAAAGAAAAAGCTGCTGACAGTTTGATAGGAAAGCTCTTCACATAATCTAACTAGAAGTCCAACACTGTTGAACTAAAGGCTTTTGTCTTTTATTCCTGAAATTCAGCATCTTAAGGCTTACACTTCTACCAATGTTTTACTGCAGGCCTAAATCAGTTTGACAGTGGTTAACCAATCCAACACTACCTTAGCTCTTTTGTGTACTGTGCATGTCTTTGACTGAGCTCAACGCCCTGCAGCTTAAGAAAACATATGTAAATACACAATTGTGCTGCAAATTCAGAAGACATCTTCATCAATTTGACAACACATGCTCTGCAAATTCAGCACACAGGGCCACTGTATAAGCAATGCTGTTAAAATGTTGTCTGAAACATCTGGGAGCAAAGACAGATTACCTCTAAATTGAACCAGTAACTTAGCTTTCCATGATCAGTGTTTGGTTTACTTAAATTCCACGTTCAAGTGTTGAGCACTAGTTTAATAAATATGACAGTGCAGAAGGGATGTTTAGTTCAGAACAGCTGCAGGAAACTAGAGGATGTGTTTACACTGTACTCATTGTAGGTACAGTAGCACAGCACTGTTTTAGCAGCACCAGAAGACATTACTCTACGAAACTGGTGTTTTACAATCAAGAAAAGAGCTGCATTGAAGTGGAACACCACCACCAATATAAAACATTTCTCCCCGTCTTATTGCCTTAATTTCTGTGTTTGGAGCTGCTGAAGCCATTCATTCAGCCGTTCATTTGTTTCACTGTTTTTTTCCAGCTGTGCGTAGCTCCTCCATTTCCACTGTGTACAGCGCTGTGGGACCATCAACAGCAGAATGAGTGATCCCAGAATCCACACTGGACGTCCTAGTTTTTCAAACACTGCCACCAAAAAAGTTTGGCATGTGTAGTCGCAGATATTTCTAATATTTTCAAAACAGTTATTTATTGTACATGCAACTGCATTTCTAAAAAAAAAAAAACTTAATTGAAAGTTTGTTCTGTTGAAATAGCTGCATTATCCCTGTGTTTAATTCTAGTAATGCTGATATTTTGAGGATATAACAGCAGCGTCAGTCTTGCTACCTGCCACAGGCTGTAAAGGACATTATCTAGTTTCAAAACACTGTAGGATGAGGAACACAGATGGACTGAGGTGATGAACCAGGCCTATTCACTTCAGTCACCTAATAGCACTACATAAAATTGCATAACAGTGTAACTGAGACATTTTGTGCACACTGTCCTCTCATTACAGCAAATAACAACTCGTGCATTTGGAAAGAAGTGAACAATGTCACTTAAACAGATCCTAACTCTGTAGCCGTGGTTAAAAAACAAGAAAACTCCAACTCCTGCTGCTAACTTTCACTTGTCTCCTGTGCCTGCTGATTCCCCTAGCACTGCATAAATTACAGATTATTACAACACAATACAAACAAAAAGGTAATTACATGATCCAAGCCTCAATAATTTGCAATTATACTCCCTGTCAAAGGCAGCACACTGGTTCAGATGTATTGCTTTAAAGTGTGAGGTGTCTCTTATTACACCCATAACAATCTCAGACAGCCTGTGTCTCTGGGATAGTAATGTCATGCCAGGCTGTGGCAAGGCTCTCCCATTGTTCTCCATGGGATGTTTATAGCTGTGTGCCTGATATATGATAACCAATAAGTGAGAGGTAGTAATTACAAGGCCCACACTGTACCAGATTGCCTGATGAATGCGTGAAAGAAAAGATGTGGGGGGGGGGTTCTTTGTGGAGGCTAGTTATTACAAGACCTACAGAAATTTGACATACAGCAATAGTATGAGCAGGAGAATGTTTGCAAGGGGAGAAATAAATAGCATATATCCATTTCCTTCCACCAAATGGCAAAGTAAATAGCACTGACCTTGTTAAAACAACTTAGCTGCAAGCCAGTGAGTGCCTAGATCAAAATACTCAGTTGCACGTATTCCTAGTCTTTCCCCATCCTCTGTTCAGGTCAAGAAGAAATAACACAATTAGGTGATATAAAAACACACAAAGAAAGCCCAATGGTATCCTATTGTAGGGCCCAGGACACAGATTAGTAGTGCGGTCAGACCTTGTGTCTCCTAAACTAATCATCAGCACAGTGCCAGTTATTCTTTGTAGATGTTGCCCCAGGAGCACAGGGGAGAATCAAAAGCCACCCAGACTCAATTATTCAATTGTTAATCTTATTAGCAAACACTGCAAGTGCTATCAATATGGATCAAACAGGTAGTCTGACGACTAGAGAAACTACGCTTATTATTTATTTTTTTTCGCACAGTTGAATGGGAAGATCAATACCAGTCTCAGTCTCAATATTAGGATACAGCAAGCTAGTTTATTTTAGCATAGAGACTGGAAATGAGGGCAAACAGCTGGCCTGGCTCTGTCCAGAAGTAACAGAATTTTCTAAATTTACGAGGGTTATGTGGCTGACTTTTTCTTGGCCTGGCACAGTAACTTCCTGAGATAAAAATCTGTTAATTAGTGAGTTTTATAGGTGCTGCCAGGTAGATTTTGTTACCTTTGGACTGTTAAACCCAACTGGGTTAGCTATTCCATTGTTTCAAAATTTCTTACAAATATTGTTTTATATTTTAGGGGATATGGCTAATTGCTTTCCTTACGTTGTTTGAATTGTAATTAGATATAATTTCAGTCCTGTCCTGTTTTCAACAATATCTATTCTGTTATTACATCCTATCAGTAATTGATACTTCCTATCAGCAATTATTGGTGTATGTGAATTTCTGAGATGAAATTTTTTTATCAAGGTCAGGGAAAAGTTGTTGAAAAGGGCATTCTGTTTTACTTTTTCAACACAGTCTTGAACAATGAAGGATTTGTCCATAGAAGAAGAATGACTGAGAAGAAGAAGAAGTAGGTCTAGAAGAGAAAAAGAAGACATCCGTTAGCTTAGTACACTTACTAGAAACAGGAAGGTTAGCTAGCCTCGCTCTGTCTCACTAATTACATCTGAATTGTTTAATGCCTTCAAAAAAAAAGTATTAAGTGTAAAAACACAACAAAATTTTAGCTGGAGCCAACTAGCTGTTTCCTTCTGATCAATAGGCTATGCTAAGCTAAACTAAACTAAGCTCTAGTTAAACTTGGTGATGGCAGCAGATCCAAATTTTCCATTTCCATTCCAAGTTCATTGTCGAACTTTATGCTTTTTGAGTGAATAAAACATAATCAAGGCTTTTCCAGGATTACTGTTTGTAGTTCTGTGCTTACAGATACAGACGGAGGGTCACTTAACCACAATCTAAACTGCTTTTAGGGTCAAACCTTGATCTACCAGTGTTCCCACCTTAAGAGGCTTTGTGACTTAGATACTAATGCATCCTGATTTGTGCTTCTTACCTCGAAAAGACATATCTCTCCGATAATAATCTGAGGCCTTCTAAGGGCACACTCAGCCTTCTCCTGGCCCTCTCCAATGACCCTGTGCCTTTGAAGTGTGAACTTGAAATGTTAAAGTGGAGAGGCTGCTGAGTAGTAATGGAAGTTCAGTCAAAGCATTTCTGTTTGATTCACCAAAACCCTCAGCACTGCCGTACAATAAGATATCATCTCGGGGTCTGGAATGTATTTCCTCCCCCACTCGATCGCTCTTAATTTGAAGTTGGAGGCTTTGTTTTTTTTCCTACCTGACGCCAGATCAGATAGAGCTGCACATAGCCTTCATCTAGCTTAATTTGTCATCTAGAAAGCATAAGATGGGGAGATTTCCATTCATAAGGCAAGAGTAAATTTACTGATCGTACAAAGTGCAGCATTTAAGCAGCAGTATTTTCACACCTCATTGGACAAGATCAAAATATTATGTGACACAGTTAAAGAAATAGGTCTCCATTCTGAGGAAAATTTTGCTTTCTTCCTGAGAGAGCAGCAGGGATCCATCTGATAAATATGACATTAGTCAGCAGGGGGTTAGCTTAGTTTAGTTTAGCTCTGCAGAAACACTGGAAACAGGGAGAATCAGCTGTATCCTGCCTCCTTCATTCAGAGCTCACAAATCAAAACATTCATCATGATTGATGAATCCACACAAATAATGCTGCCCAAATCTAAAATTTTTGGTTCTACCCTGTACCACAAACTCTCTGTTATTTTATGTAAATAGAAGCAATGAGATGGTATCTTTAATTATGCATGTTTTACATTGTTAGTGAGGTTTACTGACGTCGGTAGGTTTTGGTACTGTTGGGCAAGGCCAGGCTGTTGCTGTTTCCAAATAGTGCCTAAGCTAATAGAGACATAGCATTAGCATCAACAGCTGTTTATTCACTGTAGTCTAAAAGAAACATTGCAAGTTCAGCATTAAACTTTATTCCTTTTGTTGTTAAGAGCTGTCTCCAGTGATATAAAACAATGGCAAATTAATGTCTGCTTCTATATCTTTTGTTTCTTTCCTTCTACCAAGGCTAGCTAGTCAGCAGGCTAGGGCTAGTTAGCTAACCCTAGCCTGACCTTATGCTGTGTACACAAAAGGCCACAGCTACAATCTTATATCCCAGTTCATTCAGAGTGTTATTAGCATTGGTCTAAATATTACAAAGAAGTTGTTCTCAGGTCAGACAAGTGTAAGACTGCCTTCACCAGACAGAGTTTTAACACAGGGACTAATAGAGACAGCATGCAGTTGACAGCCAATTCAGTCCTACAGGGCGAGAGGCCAAAATCCTTGAGTTCCACCCGTTTGAGAAAAGATCAAATGCTCGGTGCAACAGCTGTGGGGCTGCAGACTCTCCCCATTCAGCCACTAGATGGAAACAATAGTCCTCTGCTCAGCACAGTCCCTCTTGCATTCATTTGTTGCATTTTATGCCTGATTCTGTGCACCGCTTTGTCTTTTTTTCATCATGCCAATGCAAATCAACCTATTTATGGACTCATGGGGTGCGTGGATCTCGTGTGTTTTCAGAGAGAACATTCTTCAGCTGCTCCACCCTCACGCACCTGCCCCCACTGAAGTGCCCGTTAGCAAGGCAATGAAGCCTGCACCAGCTGCAGGAGCGCTTTGCTTATAAAAGAACTGACCTGCAGGGCTCAATAAAGTTTCATATTATATCACATGAAAACATTAGCAGAAATGGTGACAGAGTAATTATGAGTCAGCAACGGTAAAATGCCAGTGGGACTATCATTTTACAATTTTACCAGTCATACTGCAGTAAAATAAACTGC
The DNA here is from genome assembly GCA_900303245.1 of Selene dorsalis. Taxonomy (NCBI): domain Eukaryota; kingdom Metazoa; phylum Chordata; class Actinopteri; order Carangiformes; family Carangidae; genus Selene; species Selene dorsalis. Next base: position 847 of record OMNW01011687.1, on the reverse strand, counting down.
TCAGTGTCTGACTCAAAGCTGTGGTGGCGGATTTCTTATGATGGATCCAGTGGAGAAAGGTTGTTACCTTTTTAATTTTCCTGTAGACTTTACTGTAATACAGTAAATGTAACTGCTCATCAGTATTCTACACAATCAAATGCAAATTATACTCTCTCTGAAAAGGTGCAGAATGACTGAGAATGTTTACTAGTACCATTTAAAGTTGTATTTACTTTCTGTTTCCATTTATATTTCTTTATACTTTATACTGCATTTCAATTTACACAGTGATGAAATATGACGTTGTAAATGTTAGATATTACTATGTATAAATCTACCAAACACTATATAAGTTATGAAATGTAGGTTAATCTAGAACCTATTGGTGCATTAAACATTTTTATCCACTGATGTTATGTAGAAAAAACAATGACAGGGGCTGCATGAGGGGAACTTCTACTATAAATACTTGGCAATGGCTTGAAACACTCTAAATTTACTGTGCAGAAATTACTGAGTGGTAATTTGATGAAATTAATAATGTACACTAAATTGGACCTTAAGACGGCTCCTGTGATTAAAAAAAAAATCTATCTCTTGCTCCAAAACTTCCTAATTTTTCAATTAATCGAATTATAACCTGAGGAACACAGAGACTTGCTCAAGTATAATATAATTATAATATATATAATATTATAATATACAAGTCAAGTATAATTTTACAGGATCTCCTAATTGTGGAGTGTTTTTTACATATTTCTACATCACCTAAGCAAAAGATGTGAATAGACCTACATCTCCCACCACTGAGCAATGAAAGGATTTAACAATGGCACACAAATGCTCAGTTATTGCACTGATATCA